>JABXWE010006115.1:0-48929 GCA_014611495.1 Limonius californicus | reverse complement strand
CAAGCTTCATCCAGCAATAGGGCGGAGACGTCCAGGAAAGCTTGCACGTGGGATCATTTTGCTGCAGAACAATGCTAGGCCTCATGTTGTTAATGTGGTATGATCTGTATGTTGTGTTGCATATTGTTAAGCTTTGAGATGCTTATTTTTATGTGAATCATTCTATATCAATTGCTCCAATTCATAAAATCTAGTAGGAACACATTCTGAGTACAGCAATTAGACTGCATAACATGTTGTTGAAGACTGGGAGCTAATAAATGTTTCCAGCAAAATAGACTTAATTATTACTTTCAATTAATATGAATTGATTCAGCAATAATTTATATTAAATTATCGCCTAACAAATTAAATAACAGAGAAACTATTGAATTTTATTGAAATTGAAATCCTCTAGTGATGGGAAATAGAAAAATGTTTATGTATACAGAAAGTTCTATTAAAGAAATACATGTTTTTTGTTGCACTGTTTACAGAGTACTTGATAGATTAAAACTATTCTTAGAATGTGTAGCTGATAGCTTTGCATTTTTCCGCATATTCGCTAGATTCATTTCTTTACTTTAATTTGTAAATAAAAAAACGCGATCTTTCGGTTACCCCAAGAGTTGTCCTTGTTTAGCATGTGTTCATTGGCGGGAACGGGCCTGTATTCTTAACATGGTCTAGGCTCTCTTTTCAATACAATTCTAAGAAACTGAAGTCAGAATTGTACGAAGGACTGTTTTTTTTGAGAACCGGCACCAGTTGGTTTATACGCGCAGATAAAAGATTCTTAGTTTGAGTTCATAGCGCGAAGACGTTTTGTTTCTTGTAATCTAACGTTTGTACCGTTTTCTCGCAATAAATATGGACGACAAAATCAGATTAAATATATACAATAGTCAATCATTTAGTTGAGAATACCGTGAGGATTCTCTTATCGTTTTATAAGCATAAAATTAATTCCGTTACCCCTTTTAACGTTTCTATGAAGATTTATAGTTTCAGCAGAAACTCTGTGCTGGAAATGTTTGTATGATGCGCAATATGATTGCTCAAAAACTCGCATGTTGTTGTGGTGTCCAGTGACATCAGCCTAGTTGTCTTTTCCTTCGCCTTTTGAAGAAGAAAGTCAACGTTTTTGGCTTCCTCTACCCTGACGCAGATGTAAGGAAAAAACTATCCATGTTATCAAGTATTAGTGAAGTTTGCTAGCAGTGATTATTTGTTTACAATATGCTTTGATTTGTGATACGTAGAAGTAGTTCTATCATTATGAAATAAAGCAACCTTTTATTGTCAATTGTTTAGTATCTTCTTCTTCTTGTCAGCCATTTGCGATCCATTGTTGGATATAGGCCTCTCCCAATGCTTTCCATGCTATCCTATCCTGTGCTTTATGATGCCAGTCTCTTTCTGCTATTGTCTTTACCTCATCCAACCATCTTTTTTGGGGTCTGCCAATACTGCGCTTTGTTAGTTGTGTACGTCATTGGATGCTTCTGTTAAACCATCCATCTGGATATTTTCTTGCGACGTGGCCCACCCAGTTCCACTACAATTTTGCTGCTCTCTCTATTATATCAATTAATTTGGTACGTTCTCTTATTTCGGTGTTTCTTTTTCTCTCTCTCAGGTTTATCCCCAGCATGGCTCTCACCATTGCCGCTGCGTCGTTCGTAATTTCTCTGCACTTTTCTTTGTAAGTTTCTATGCCGTAGGTTAGTACTGGCAGCACACACATATCTAACACTCGTCTCTTTAGGCGTATCGATATATCTTTGTTTTTGAGAATATATCCCAATCTTCCAAATGCTGCCCAACCTTGTCTCTAACTCTTCTTGTGACTTCTGCTGTTTGGTTCTGTTTCCCTAGTTTTATTGCATGTCCCAGGTATCTGTATTCATCTACTGTTTCCATTGGTTGTTATTGCAAGGTAAACTGTGTGTCATTGTTATTGGACATTATCTTTGTTTTGCTCCGGTTCATTTTAAGACCCACTTTCTTCGCAGCTGTGTTAAGTTCTTCTACCATTTGTTCTAGTTCGTCAGCGTCTGTCGTTATTACAATTATGTCGTCGGCAAAACGAAGATGATTTAATAATTTTCCACTGATGTTGATTCCTTTTCTATTCCATTCTAATTCCTTAAAATGTTTTCTAGCGGTAGGGTCACCTTGTCAATATTACAATTTACTTTCGGCTTAGACAGCGTCGTCATTTGGAAGCTATACCCAGCTTTATCAGGTAAGGACCGACCTGTAGTTTGTCTGCCTTTACAAGCATTTGCTCTAGAAGCTTGAGCCATATTTGTTCGTAGGCCCTGGCTGCCTAAACAGGGCGTGTGCTTATATTAATTAAACCTTGGGGCGGACAAGAATTTGATCTTGATATATTTTGTTCGCCAGGACAATAATACTTAATCTGCTTGTGCCTGTTAGCTGTTTGTGAACCCATACAAACTAACGTTTCTCAAGACATTGCAGCTTGCATCTTCAGAGTGAATAGAACACTGAACTCAAATCCGGGAAGCGGAGGTATTTAAACCTCTTTGAGCCAGTCGGGCAGAACGACGGAGTTCTGGTTGGCTGTCACCGTTGGGCAAAGACGGATCCGGTGGAGCGTGATCGTGTGATCGATGATGCGTAGGAGTCTTTAGAGGATAAACTACTGGAGTCCAAGCTTTAATGAGTCTAAAACCATACCCCCTGTTTATGCTGTTAGGTTGTTTTTCAATTTCAATTGGTTCACATATGATACGAGCGAAATAATGGGGCACTCTGGCGAGTACCCGAGCATTGTCAAAGTCCATCTTGTTGTGATGAACATTTCAGATTATAATTTAAAAATGGAAACACTATTGTCTGATTGCACATACAGAAGGCTTAATCGCAATCCGCTTAACTCTCTCATCTCAAAAGTGACTGCTGCTATCAACTGCTCTGATGCTATTGACGCCACGGATAAGCAGCGCATCATACCTAAAAACTCTGCTACCCCACGTATTTATGGTTTACCCAAAATACACAAGGTTGGAGTTCCACTCAGACCCATTGTGAGTGCTATAAATTCCCCTACACATGCTTTAGCAAGATACTTATCCACTAAGCTTCGCCCACTTAGTGGCAACACAGAATCATATATAAAGGATTCCTGTGACTTTGTCAACAAGATCAAAAGTTTACGGCTGTGTGAAGGAGATATTTTAGTCAGTTTCGACGTTGTGTCCCTTTTCACAAAAGTACCGGTAGATGGTGTGTTAGAGATCCTAAGAGATAAGCTACCTACAGATCTAAACCAGTTAGTCGAAATATGTTTGAAATACACCTTTTTCAGTTGGAATGGCAACTTGTATGAACAGATTGAAGGAGCGGCTATGGGTTCACCGCTATCACCTGTTAGTGCAAACATATACATGGAAGACCTTTGGCAGCAGCAGATCTTAAACTTAAATCCTGGTACAGATATGTAGACGATACGTTCGTCATTTGGTCTCACGGACGCCAAACACTAGAACAATTTCTAGTACACCTAAACTCAATTCATGATCAAATCCAATTCACAATGGAAGTAGAGGAAAATGTCAGTATTCCATTCTTAGACGTATATGTTACGCGTAAACCAGATGGCAGCTTGGGGCACGCAGTTTATAGAAAGAAAAGACATTCAGACAGGTATTTAAATGCAAATTCGCATCATCACCCGATGCAGAAAGCAACTGTGCTAAAAACTCTAACAACCAGAACAGTTCGAATCTCAGATGCAGAACACCTACAACAAGAGAAAACTCATCTCTTGATGTCGTTGAACAAAATGGTTATACAGCCACAGAAATTCAGAGAGCAATCCGCAATGCGGAACAGCCCAAGGCTAAGGAGGAACTGGCACCTCCGGAAGGCTTAGCTTTTCTACCTTACAGTAAAGGCACTACTAATAAGATTGGGTATGTTCTTAGAAGGTATAGCATAAAGACAGTCTTTAGGACTAATGAAACTTTGGGAAACGGTTTCAGATCCGTAAAGAATCATATATCAAATTTAAAATCAGCCGTGATCTACAATATCCCTTGCTTCTGTGGCTCAAACTACATGGGACTGTACTGGTCGTTCCATTGAGTTAAGATTGCGAGAGCACAAAGGTGATTGCAAACATAAACGCATCACAAAATCTGCGGTGGCTGAACATACTGGTTTAACTGGAGATAGGATGGACTTTGATAATGCTCGGGTACTCGCCAGAGTGCCTCATTAGTTCCCTCGTATCATACGTGAAGCAATTGAAATTGGGAAACAACCTAGCAACATAAACAGGGAGGATGGTTTTAGACTCAGTAAAGCTTGGACTCCAGTAGTTTATCCTCTAAGGACTCCTACGCATCATCGATTACACGATCACGCTCCACCGGATCCGTCTTTGCCCAACGGTGACAGCCAACCAGAACTCCGTCGTTCTGCCCGACTGGCTCAAAGAAATGTAAATACCTCCGCTTTCCGAATTTGAGTTCAGTGTTCTATTCACTCTGAAGATGCAAGCTGCACGTTAGTTTGTATGGATTCACAAACAGCTAACAGGCATAAGCCGATTAAGTATTATTGTCCTGGCAAACAACATATATCAAGATCAAATCCTTGCCCGCCCCAAGGTTTGAATAATCTAAGCACACGGCCCTGTTTAGACAGGCAGGGCCTACGAAGAAATATTGATCAAACTTCTAGAGCAAATACTTGTAAAGGCAGACAAGCTGCAGGTCGGACCTTACCTGATAATGCTGGGTGTAGTTCCCAAATGTCAACGCGGTCTAAGCCGACGGTAAATTGTGATATTGACAGTTCGAGAAACTGCGAAAGTCTCAAACAATATGTGGTATCACCTTGTCGCACGCCCCTGAAGATGGGTATTTGTCCAGTATAGGTGTCTTCTTCTGTTTTTATGTGCAGTGTTGCATTTTGGTACATATTTCTTATCATTGTTGTGTACTTTGAATCAATTCTAGCATAATTAAGTGCTTTGCACACTGCCCATATTTCGAGCGTGTCGAAAGCTTTCTGGAAATCCACGAATCCTAAGTGTAATTGGATATATATTCTTGGCATTTTTCTATCAGAATAGTATATTTAATAATTAATTGCACTGCTGCTGTGAACTCGGTTGTTGTTGACCATGAAATTCTATTTTAAATCATACAGTAAATGCCGTAGGCAGTGGCACCTCAAGCAATAGGTTCAGACTTCTTGAAGCTCTTTCGTATTTATATATAATTTAGACTCTGGTCCTCGCTTGAACATTTTTGGCATGTAAATGTACCCACCTTTATTTAATATGCTTATAGTTTATACTTATTTTTTAATGACCTATGGCTTCTTGTTATTATGTATTTTCCTTTTTGTATCTATTTTGTGAGAAACATTGAAGTAAGGAAGAAGCACAACAAAGTAGGTTCGAATCATCGTAGGCTGTCGGCCATTGGCTCCTTCACAAGGATCTTCGTTTAGCGGTGACTTGAAAAGGTGGCGCCCACCTATTTTGACTTACCCCGTACATTGTACCTTCTTCCAGTAATTATATTCCTTGAATTCTCTATCCTTCCTGTGTTCGCTGATTAGAACGTTTTGTAGTAGTTCGACGAAAACGATCGTTTATCACACAACCTTAATATATTATTTAGATATTTTCATCATTAACTCAAGTTATCGCACTATTGAACCACCCTGTAGAATCGTAACTGTTATATTTTTAGAATATGGGTCATGAAAATTCAGTTAATCTTACGTGTAGGAGAATTATTTTCTAGAAAAGTTAGATTGAGAAACTCGCGCTGTGAAAGGAGAAGAGTTTTTTCTTGACTGTTCATTATTCATTAAATTTCAATATACCGTCGTCAAACCATATTAGTGAAACTTCATGAATCAACTGTTAACAAAAAAGAAGCATATCACTTTTCCTGACGTATCCGTTCATACAAAGCCAACCTCGCCGTATTTAATCTTCACGTCTACGTTCAGCGGTTGCTACGTCAGATTTTTTTATCGTCATGTTTCAGTGATCCTCCTTCTGTCATCCGCAAAAGCCTCTAAATGAAATACTTGGATCGTTTGACGTTCGGTCATTAGGATAACAAGGAGAAGCGAATTTCGCGAATCCGAATTATATAGCTTGCTTAACCTCAAGACCTACGTTTTTCAGCCTTTCCAAAATGCAGCGAACCTTTACTAAGTAGCTTTTCGCCCCTCTTCGTGGGATACCGACAAGGAATTTTAACCAAGGTTTTACATTTGCAACTGCATGGGATGATAATTCATTTAAATATAATTTACATTAAACGTGAGATTATGAATTTTTTTATTGTGGGAGTCTAAAATAATAATTACGATTTGCAAGCACATTTATTATTATATCAGAAATATCTAAAGAAGAGTAATATTGCGTTAAGGGTCTACTACAGTGGCTAAAAGTAAGCTAACATTAGCGTTTTTTTTTACTGTCAGTGTAACTATATTAATAGGCGACCTTTCTACCTACTGTTTACCTACACATTCTAGGTTGTAATAAAGTGATGTAAATGTGTATGGATCGTTATCATAATGAAATTGCCGAAGTAATGCAAGTACATATAAAGTAATATCAATTTAGGTTTATAATAAGGTATATTTTCAGGCAGTAGCAAATTTTCATCATAATACAAGCTACTATCTTTGCAGAACATAAATCCATATGCCTACAGTATCACAATTTATCTAACTATCTGTAAGCAATTTATGAGTCGTACACTAAACGTATTGTCTTGTACATTGACTGCAGTTCGTTTTTCAGTGTTTAGGTATACGGGAGAACAGAGAAAGGCATATAATAGTTTTCCTGTGTACAAGGTTATATTGGATTTGAATTCCTAGGCCAGTTTAGGATTTGCTTGAAAAATGAAAGTCAGAAACGTTGACATCGTTTCAGGAAAAATAAGAAATTGTAAAATTAGCAGCTGAAAACGTTACGCGTTTCTATCTTCAAATTTTTCTTAAGTTAATCCAGCTGTATCGTTTAAATTGGTTCATGAATTACACAAAAGATCAAATAATTATAGTCACCAAAATAGCCATTTATTAATTGTTTTAAATATTACATTACACCATAAACTGGGGCGATAGTAGGCACGAGGTCAGCATGTTAGACTTAATACTCCAAAGGTTTGGGCTTCAGTTTCTAGCATTGGAACTCGGATTTTTAACATCTATATTCTCTTGCAAGGCAATGACAAACCAGTGCGGTATTCTGCTTAGTAAATTTTCTCTGGGGTGGAAGTGTTTACAGTTTTCGTGGATTGAAGCCCACATTAAGCTGTAGGTCCTCTATGTCTGTGGTATCTTAAAACGCGCAGCACTGGCGTATTAGAGAAGATCGTTAGGTCACGTGTGATATAAGGCACTAGAAGATAGAGAGAGACAATAAAGTACAGATGTCATTGATACACTTTTCGATAAAAAATATAACATTCATTCTTAAGTAGCAAGTTAAGAATTGATTAATTCGAAGATTTATTTTTTTATTGACGTTAGTTAAACGTTCTACTGAAATTAATGAGAAGATTGCTCTTCACATTATTTGATAGTTTTGTGATGTCAAAGTCAGTATTTGTTATACAAATTCGTAATATATTGTGTAAACCTACAATCTGCATGCGCGATCCTGGTTTTAATTTTCCATATTTCTTGCTGAAGAATGTTTGCTTATGTATACAGAATATTGTTTAAGGTGCCCCAAACTTTACAGAGGTATTTTAGGGGTTTTAGGAATGAAAAAAGTTTGTATGAAACTTCCTTTTAAGGTCTAACCATGTTATTTAATATCTAAATACTATTTTCGATTGGAAAGTAGGGAAATAAAATACCAAAACAATCTAAGGAACTGTTCAATATGTCCCCGTGAGATGAACTACACACGTTACAGCGTCTTCTCATCAAGCACTGTAAAGGAAGATTTCTGTAGTGTTTCTAATACTTTGAAAATTCAGTTCAATAGTTCAATCTCGTAGAATTTGTATTGTGTGACGTTCGGCCGCTTTTATGGGACGCACTCTGTATGCGCGACGTTTATTTATATTGAACGCACCCTGTATGTGTGACGTTTATGTTACCCGTTTGCAAA
Source organism: Limonius californicus (assembly GCA_014611495.1). Taxonomy (NCBI): domain Eukaryota; kingdom Metazoa; phylum Arthropoda; class Insecta; order Coleoptera; family Elateridae; genus Limonius; species Limonius californicus. The sequence goes on along the minus strand of JABXWE010006115.1, from coordinate 40,813 downwards.
CGCAGCATTAATAACCACGTCTACACCCTGGTAAGTGCGAGGAAAAGACGTAAGTCAGCCACCAGCTCTCGATCTGAGTGTTACGCAGATTTAAAGTTACCCTCGGACGTCCGAATAAGTGCAATTTACGAGTAGGTAATTACTTTCGCTTTGTACGGTACCATTTACGGTACGTCCGAAAAAGGGGAATATTCGGTTTCCCAAAAATAATATTGAAAAATCCGCCAAAAGTGAGTGGTTTCGAGAGAAGCAACTGTAAAAACCCCAACACTACATCCAGGGACTGACTCAATCTTTACACCCCTCTGAAGGGCTAATTGTTTATCAAAAAAAGTAAATTTCCAAAACCTTTATTAGCTACGCTCCAGCTATTCAGTTCACCGAGGGGGAGCTCCCCTGAGACGCGCCGTTTATTGTGCAATCCGGTGAAATCAGTTTATAATTTTGCATGTTGTATTCGAAGACTTTTTAGCAATACAAGAACACACTGCGTGTACAAGGCCTTTTTGCAGTATTTTGTTAGGTATTAGCTTAGATTGTTTTGTGTTCACCTGTGTGCGACCTTGCTTAATATTAAGATTGTTCGTTTCAAAATGTGTGTTTTTTTAAAATAAGGTTTATCTCTGTTCGTTACCAAATTATAATCATTTAACTATTTTGCATGTATTTTTGTCCGCCTTTTTTATAATTTAATTAAATACTTTTTTTTTAAATTCAACTCTGTGTTTTGATCTCTATTAAAAATAATGTGAAGATTCCTGTAAGGACAGCTGAGAGTGATTGTTGTGCCCCTTTGTTTACGGGGCTAGTAAATTCCCATTTTTTTTATTAGGAACAAATTGCGTGAAAAGGTAAGTTCCATCACGCACAACCTTCGGATTGGCCGTTCAAAGTAACGTGGAGCTTGAGCAGTGCCGGATCTAGTGATATTTCCATTGGTACCTTTACTTATTATGACTCTATCCCGAATTTTGATCAGATTTTAGCGCTGTGTATTTTACAAAAGGAATCCCCGCTGCTCCTCTGAACTACGCTAGAGCATGACGTCATTTATGTGTCTCAATTCCGTTTAAGCCCGTGGCAACTGTAGTATTTAAAATCTTGTAACTGAAATCTTCAGGATTTTTCCATAAAAAGAACTCAAGCGGTTTGTGATAAGGGGATCTGATCAGCCATTTCATTGGTTCCCTTCCGGATAAGTAACGTTGAAATATTTTCTAGCTATCAGACTGAAATTAGTTGGAGTTTCATCATGTATGACTCAAGACTGATCGCTAAATATCACTCAGAAGTGCGGGTAGTTTTTGGTTTAAAATGTTTTTTATTAATTTTTAAATGTATGAAAATGGAAAGAATTCTTTTCCTCTACTTGCAATATAAATTACTTCAATTTCAGTTGATATGCGAGGGGTTGATGCTTTTGAATGTAGTATGGTAGACAATGTGTCTAAACTTGTCTGTGACACTGTTAGTTAACTCCGAGCTCTTTAATGCCTCAGATGTTATTTTTAAGTAGAATTTCTTTATTCATGTCAATCGCCAATTTTACCGAATTCGAGGTGCCTTTGGTGATTCGTTCTTTAAATGCAAAAAACACTCACCCAGTTGAAATATATGGAGATGTAATGAACGAGGCAAATGTGCGGAAATTGTGTCGTTTATTTAAAGAAGGGAGAACAAACGTGCATGATGAAGATCAGGATAACCATCTCTGTCATCACCGAAGAATATTGAAAACTTCTGTTCATGCACATCTTCAACGAAACGGAATATTCACAATTGATGAGCTGCATTTGGTTTTTCCTAATGTTTTCCATTCTATCGTTTAGAAAATTGTCAGTGGTTACCAAGAATGCTAACAGTTGAACATAAGCAGAAGAGAATGGCTGCTTCTCGGGCATTCCTTGATCGTTACTGTACAGAAGGTGGTGAATTGTTGGATCACCTAGTGACGGGAGACATCGGTGTCTCACTATACACCTGAAACTAAGAGACAGTTTCTTTAATGGCACCACTCGTATTCTCCGACCAAACCCAAAAAGTTCAAACAGGCACCTTTTATCAGGGAAGTCACAGCAACGGTTTTTTAGGACTTCTAATTGATTATTTGCGTGAGAGATAAACCATCAACGCAAAAAGGTATTGCAAAACCATAAAAAAGCTACGGTGCGCTGTACAGAATCGTCGGCGTGGTCTGCTCACTAAGGAAGTGTGTCAGCTCCACAGTAACGCGCTTTCTCATGCTGCTCAAAACACGGCAGAGTTATTACAGAATTTTCGATGGGAGGTACTGAACTGTCAAAGATATAGTCCGTAATAGACACCAGAACGATGACGACGTCTACACCAAACTGTGCCTGACTGGTTTAAAGAACAGGTACAGTTGGTAGTAGGTAGAAGTTGCCGAGAGTATTTACACTGTAAAGCTAGCTTAGCTAGAAAAGGATGCAGTGTCGCAACTCAGGGTTTTCATTTTAATCCTACTCTGCTCTTCTTACATTGCGACTACTATAACAGAGTTTTACAAGGAGAGGATCGTCAATCTCACAATTTCAGAAATGCTTGGATATCATGGGGACTATGTTGAAAAATAATTACCGACATATTTTCATTGTAAGAACAAGGATTTTGAGTAGCAATAAGTGGTTATCAGATTAATATTTGGTTAGTTCAAATTAGTGATGGACATAATCGAATGATTTTTATAATCCAGATATTCATTCGAATTAATGATGACACCGTGGCACTTCCTCTCTGCCTTGAATTGTTTCTTCGCTTTTCGATTGGATTCTGTTATGTATTTGTTTAAATTTTCTTACATTGTAAGATTAACCTGATTGTAAATGCAGTTATTAAATATTAACGATTTTCTAATTATTTTATTATAATTGATTAATAATGTATATCTTTATAAGCGTTATGATGACGACCAATTTAGCCACTAAATTTTTTAAACGAAAAGATAATATGAAAGGCCCGACAGATTACAAATAATAATGAATTTAAAAAATTCTGTAATTAATATTTTTGAATTTGAGTATGGAAAACTAGAAATAAATAATCGTAACTTAAGCTTGCGCGGTTCGAAATTATTAAAACTTATTTTGCTAACTCAGCTGCACATGCGACCCCATCACCTAAGACAAGTAAAATAAATATATTACTTTGTAGTTTATGTTCTAGTATTTTCTCGAATTACAAAGTAATCCGAGAAGTTTTCATCATTCGAATAAGTTACTCGCATTTCTAGATATCTCGAGATATATGCATAATCAAATATTTAGAATTATTTCATTCGAGATGCACGCATTGCTACACATGTATTTCAGAAGTTTTTATCATTCGAATAAATTACTGGCATCTCGGAGCTGCATTCATAATCGAATACTTCGAATAATTTTATTGCAGATGCGAGCGTCGCCACGTACGTATTCGATAAGGTTTTACCATTCGAATGAATTATTCAAATCTTGAGATATCTTGACATATATGCATAATCCAATATTACGAATGATTTCATTCGAAATGCGCGCGTCGCTACGAACGTATTCGAGAAGTTTTCATCAGTCGAATGAATTACTCGCATTTCGAGATATCTAGGGATATATGCATAATGAAATATTTCAAATTACATCATTCGAGATGCGCGCATCGCTACGAACGTATTCGAGAAGCTTTTGTCAGTGGAATGAATTACTTGCATCTCGGAGATGCATGCATAATCGAATATTTCGAATCATTTCATTCGAGAAGCGAGCGTCGCCACGAACGTATTCGAGAAGTATTTATCATTCGAATGAATTACTCGCATCTCGAGATATTTCGAAATATATGCATAATCAAATATTACGGATAATTACATTTCGAGATGCGAGCGTCGCTACGAACATATTCGATAAGTTTTCATCATTCGAATGAATTACTCGCATCTCGAGATATCTTGATATATATGCATAATCAAATATTACCGATTATTTCATTCGAGATGCGGGAGTCGCTACGAACGTATTCGTGAAGTATTTATTATTCGAATGAATTACTCGCATCTCGAAATATATGCATAATCAAATATTATGGACGATTTCATTCGAGATGCGAGCCTCGCTACGAACATATTCGAGAAGTTTTTATCATTAGAATGAATTACTCGCATCTCAAGATATCGCGAGATATATGGATAATCAAATATTACGGATGATTTCATTCGAGATGCGAGCGTGGCTACGAACGTATTCGAGATGATGTTATCATTCGAACGAATTACTGGTTCACGAGATATCTCAAAATATATGCATAATCAAATATGTCGAATCATTTCATTCGAGATGCGCGCATCGCTACGAACATATTCGAGACGTTTTCATCATTCGCATGAATTACTCGCATCTTAAGATATCTCGAGATATATGCACAATCAAATATTACTGACGATTTCATTCGAGATGCTAGCGTCGCTACGAACGTGTTCGAGAAATGTTTATCATTTGAATGAATTACTCGCATCTCGAGATATCTCGAAATATATGCATAATCAGATATTACGAACGATTCCATTCCAGATGCGAGCGTAGGTACAAACGTATTCGAGAAGCTTTTATCATTTGAATGAATTACTGGCATCTTAGATATCCTGAAATATATACATAATCGAATATTACAGATGATTTCATTTGAGATACGCGTGTTGTTACGAACGTATTCGAGAAGTTTTTATCATTAGAATGAATTACTTGCATTTCAAGATATCTCGGGATACATGCATAATCAAATATTACGGATGATTTCATTCGAGATGCAAGCGTCGCTACGAACGTATTCGAAAACTTTTTATTATTCGAATGAATTACTGGCATCTCGAGATATCTCGAAATATATTCATAGTCAAATATAAAGGACGATTTCATTCCAGATGCGAGCGTCGCTACTAACGTATTCAAAAAGTTTTTATCATTCGAATGAATTACTGGCATCTCTTAGAATGAATTACACGCATTTTAAGATATCTCGAGATATATGCATAATCGAATATTTCGAATGATCTCACTCAAGATACGCCCATCACTAGTTCAAATAATCAATTATTCGGATAAATTTCATGACTGATACAACAACATCCATTACACTTTTCCAAATCAGAATTTTACTGCACAATTATTGCGCGTGTATAGTGCAACGGAATTACAGTATCGGTTTAATTTGTAATTCTGGTCTTGCTATTATTTGTTAATTAATCTCATTAACCTGGCATTATGTCCTGTCCAAAGTTGATATAATAAAGTACTGACAGGATTCAACCTCTTAATTCCGGAATAGTAAACAGTGAATGTAAATACCGAAAATGAAAATTTACATAATGCAGTCCCTGGTGACCCTATCATTTGAAATCAATATTCCCAACGTGTTTTAGACTAACACCACATAAGCAAATTAACGGTAAATAATAAACAATATTAATATTGTCTTAAATTCTGTATTCATAAGAAATGTAATTTGCTGCTCTAAAAATAAATTATTTAAAACGGACGCGTGGAAGTTTAAACAAAATATGTCTTTAAAATATTACTTTAGTTAAAGTTAAATCTGCAGCAATAATAATGTGGGCGACCTACGCGATTATGAATATTGTAGGTTACTGTAAATACCTACTGCTATTGTTTAACCATGTCTTTGATCTTAGTATTAATAATCTAGGCGTACCTATTTAGAACTAGCTGAAAGGTTAATACCGTCTTAAATATAAACTTGCTGCGTTGTATCGTTGAGCGTAACAATATTACCACAAAACAAATAAATATTAAATTAAAATGAAATTGGAAGAAACGAAATAAATTGATTCGATGTTGAACAACTTCAATATATTTATTTATACTTCGTAAAAATATTAAAGATCTATAGCACCGGAAAACGAAAAACTCTTCAGAAAAAGTGACCTTTTCCTGTGAACGGATATTCATCTTTTAGATAACGATCGCTTTAGAAAGCCCGTTTGCTTTTTATCGTCTCCTAAAGGAAATCGTAGAAAATTGTAGCCTTAGCTTAGTCTTTTTGTGTTTACTCGCTGTTACTTATTCCTTGCTATTTCAGCTGGTTGTTAATTGTATTTGTAAATTCAGACATACAGTGGTGCATCAATCGAAGACAATTGGGTTCTTGTATGATACAGGAGAAAGTCCATCATATGTTATAGAAATTCATGTATGTGTTTTTGTTCTTTTAATAGAATCCATGAATTCCATTATTCATATCAAATTGTCAGTAATTAAGATTCCAAATCATACTTGCAAAACGCCAGAAGTGTCGATGCTGTAAGGTTATAGGGCAACGTAAGAAAATATAGGACTGAAGTAGTGTTTCAGTTGTACATCTTAAAAAGAGTGTTTTCTGCGTTACAGACCCTCAATTTTAAATTCATAAACAAATAAACCATTTTTCTACTAAACTTATTCGGAAATCAAGTTATCCAAAAAATAAAGTTAAAAAAATTATGCTTAAATCTTAGATACACTAGTAAACTATTTCTCTGCATAGTCACCGTGGTTTCAACCTCTGTGTAAGCAATCCAAGCCTCGTCATCAGTCATAATGCGATTCAGGTACTCATCGCCATAAGTTTCGTAGCGATGGAAGAAGGTCAGTGCAGAAGCCGTTTGCTAGTTTTTGTGCAACATTCGTCAACATCTTTGGCACCCATTTCGCTCAAAGTTTGTGGTACTATAGTCTGCTCGTGACAATTTTATACAATACCGTATGTGAAATTTGAGGGAAATTTGCGCCAATTCCAAAATTGTGAAACGATGATCTGTATGAATTTTCTTGTTCAGTTTTTCCACAATATCGTCTTTGACTATTGAAGGTCTCCCACATCGTTCCTCATCGTGCACGTTTGTTCCTACATCTTTCTCTGACCTTTGCTTCATTAATGAGCTCCATAAATCTCGAATATTAGACAATAAATTTCGGCACGATTTTCGTTTTTTTTGAAAGGAGAAAATGAATCACAGGGCACACTTCACACTTGGCGAGACTTTCAATCGTAATATTCCTTTTAGCGTTTTATTATATACTGCCGAATACAACAGTCATGGTAAACTGATGTGTGGTTAGCTCATCAACCACTGAAGCACCCCCACAATGCATCAAATTGCCTAGCTCTTTTCTTGTATTACGTATGACAAAGAGACTAGCCGTTTTAGACACATCACATCCGGATTTCATCTTGGCTGTATACAGGGTTGCTTATTGGTGCTTCAAAGTCCAATATTGGCATTATTAAAATGATTTGGAAATGTTTCTTTTTTTAAGTGATGTAATGCCAAATTGCGTATATTATAAATATATTTTGAAATATACAGCGGAGCATCTATAAGGTATTATTTTTGAAATAAAACACTCTGTATATTTTTACATTTTTGAATACAGCTTAAAATTATCTATCCAGCGATTTCCTGTTTTTTGATTTTGGATAAAGCGTTGCCGAGTTTATCTAAAAAATGTAAAAATTTTGGTCGGCACGAGGTTTAACAAATCAATTCGGTGTGTGACCACCGTTCTGTTTAACACACATGTTTAGTCTTTTCAAAAACGACATATTTACTACTCGCAACGACTCATCGAAAATTGCAATAAAATCATCTATTATGAGTTGTCTCGTATCTTTTGCAGTAGTTGTAGGGATCTGCTACATAATATGTTCTATATATTCCCATAGGAAAAAATCCATTTTCGTCAAATCTGACGATCTAGGCGGCCAATAGATGGGACCGCCGCAACCTATACATCTTTTCCCGAATTCTTTATTCGAGAACTAAATCATGGCTACTAGATTAAATCGAAGGAAAAAGTTTAATAATTCGACGGTTCATCAATTACAAAAAGAAAAATTTTCGTAGCATTTTAATAATGCCAATATTGGACTTTCACGCACTAATGAGCAACCCTGTTTATGTACAAAACGATACATGATCCCATAGGAGAGGCTGATAGGGGTGATATTTTTTCTATGAAGCATGATATAGGTCATTGAAGACTTGTACTTGAAACAAATATTTTGAATCTACAGCTTCTTCCTTGACTGAAATTTTTACGTTAGTCTAAGAGAATATCAGGAAGAAGCATGCGGAAAAGAGAACCAGGCAGCTTCAGCATAGAAAATCTAATTGCAGTACTCTGTTGTATGTCTCAACAAGTAGTCTACGGAATCCCACTGTAGGTAGGTTTAAGATTGAGAAGTATAAAGTAGGCTAGGTTAGATATTCTAAACTTCTTACTAAATCCTACTTGGTAGGCGTGTTATAGTAAATGCATGGAGTACAATCTAACTTTCGGTAGGTTTAATGAAGTGTGTACTATAGACTGGAGGTGCGGTGGTAGCTCAGCTGGCAGAGCCCTAGCTTTCTGGGTAAACCGTCCATTATGGCTTGGGTTATAAGCGCATGAATGCTGTGATACAACTCATCACACATAATTTCCCAATCCGGTTAGCAACCGTGAAATCTTAATGCCCCTTCCCTGGAATTTTTGACTATCATAATTAACGCCAAACGGTAGGTCCCCCGTATTTCTACATTAGCGTTGTGGAAAAACACATGGTAGAAAAGAGGCGGATACCAAGCGGTGAGACGAAAAGGGGTTTTAATGATGATACTATAGACTTCAAGTAATAGTCGTTGTCAAGACAGCACCGGTTATACATTTACCAAAACCGATACTATTATTACTCTTCAAATGGGTTGTTTAACAAGAATTGTATTTAAGTTTTTTAACACAAAAATCTGTTAATACTGTCTTTAATCCATTTTACAGTATGTTTGGTTGTTATAAATTTTAGATAGTAATATTTCTAGGATATTATTGCGGTACGGGCTTGCGACGCTCTTAATTCCGCACCTGCGTGCGGTCATGATAGTTCGAAGGGCTCTGTTCCTTACCATTGGCGTGCATCCCATGTCCATGACAATCTTCAATTGCATATAATAATCCTATAGTATATAGTAATTCAAGTTATTTTTCAAATTTTAATATATTGGTTCTTCCGCAGATATGTATATTGTCTTAGAATAGAATAGCAAATATTATATATTAGTAGTTTATTTGCTAGTTGAATTCAACAAATTCTGGCATTGAGTTAATTGAGTTAGATCACCTTTTAGAAATTGGCAGTAAGACAGGCGACTCTTGACAAATGGAAAGTGCATGTGAAGAAGAAAAAACTGAGCTTGACCTAAAATACAATCAGCACTATTGGCTCCTTGGCAGGAATTCAAAATTGTCAGCACATAATAAAATACTGATCTACAATCAGACCCTCAAACCGGTGTGACTCTACGGCATCCAGCTATGGGGCTGCGCCAGCGACACTAATATCAAATCTATCCAGACATTCCAGAACAAGGTGTTGCAGAACATAGTCAATGCTCCATGGTATGTGCGCAACACTGATCTTCACCGAGACCTTGGTATCCCAACGGTTAAAGAGGAGATTAAAATGTTTGCTGGCAAGCACGAAGCCAGGCTCCACCTCCATGTAAATGCAGAAGCTCTCCAGCTGCTGGACAATCAACACTACGTCCGAAGACTGAAGAGAACCAAACCAGTGGATCTTGTGTAGTGTACTGTGTAAAAGCAGAGCATTGCATGAGTGAAGTGTGTATAGTAGTTAAAAGAAACTGCAGGACATCAATGGATTGACTGTAGCTGATAAGTATTTAGTTTGAAGATGTATCAGAGTAAAATTAATGGTTAGCCTTTTAGACTAGTTTTAGTAGTTGAAATACCAATAGGTGTTTAACAATAAAAAAAGTAGTAGTTCACGTTATTTCACATTTTAATATTGCAATTGCATATAATAATCCTATATTATGTAGTAATTCAACTTATTTTTCAAATTTTAATGTATTGGTTCCTCCGCAGATATGTATATAGTTTTGTATTAGAATAGCATAGCAAATATTATATATTAGTAGTTTATTTGCCAGTTGAATTCAACAAATTCTGGCATTGAGTTAATTGAGATAGATCACCTTTTAAAAATTGGCAGTACAACAGGCGACCCTTGACAAAGGAACGCATTCCATTCCATTAGTATATCTTTGCCCTCTTCCATATGGTTTAGTTGTTCTTTTAATATTTAATTATATATTATGCTTACATTATATTCCGTTTATTTCTGCTTGTGTATATATGATGCTAAATAAAACACTTTTAAAGAGTTCCGAAGATTCGTAAGTATGAAATTGCTGATAAATCGAATAACGAGTAGGACTGTGCTTTACAAAGCGAAATTGTTAGTGTAATCCTTGCTCAACTGCCTGTGCTTATCTTCAGTTAAATTGTTTGGAAATATTGCTGAAAATCTGGGATCAACTTCAACTTTTATTTTCCTGAAAAGGATTTAAGTTTTATACCTTTAGTGCTGACACACCGATTTTGCTGCGCCAGTGTGGAAAACTTTTCCTTCATTAATTAAAAAAGTTTGCACTTTTATCCACCTGTCACTGCATCCAACCAAATTGAGTTAAATTAATAAAAATTTCAAAGACTTCGGAAGCTTAAGTAAACCGAGAAAGGAATTTTTTATCAGGATATACGAAGGTTAAATGAAATTCTGATTAAGTAATTTTAGTTCATAACGTACATAGCAACGTTACGGATACCTCAGTTGCGGGAGAATGATATTATTTCTAATAAAAACTTTTATGAGATTTTGCCAGCTAGTTTATTAACTAAAGGCTTTTGTTAACGTCGACCTTAAATTAATTATGATTATTGCCGAGTTCTCCAGTAGAGATAGCAGCCTTGACGTGATTACAATGAGTAGAGGCAATGTTGAAGATGACATTGTTTTAAGAGTCCCTTTAGACAACGGGAAATTCTGACATAATAATTACCCCTCTCAATACGGACGTTCTTTCAAACAACCCCTGCTACCTAAGCAGATTTTCCTTCAGCTGTAATACCATCACGTCCCAATGCGACGAAAAGGCGTATTAGAATAAAGACTTGAATTCCAGAACAGTATTGTCTGTTGTTTAATGAAGTTCCTGCTTCTCCAAATGTTTTTATAATACACTTTCTGAGAAACATGATGATAATTTTGTAGCGGAGATAAGGTGGTGTTTTGGTTGGAAGATCACTTTGTGTACAAGCAGCCAACGTGATTTTCGCGCAGTAATTATTACATTGTAAGAGCTTGAAGGTTTGTCTGAAGCTGCACAAAGGGGAATCATTTATCTGAGAAACACAGCATGTTGCTCTCAGTAAAACAGGCAGATGTATTGAAAAAGATAATTATAGGATGCTGATAAAATACCAACTTCGCACTTCACACTGTAAATGATTAATTAGGATTTTGGTAATGGCATTGATTTGCCGTCATATTTTATATACGATAAGAATAAAGAGTTACCATAACTTAAAAAAAGTTGTACTTTCACGTACTGTAAATACAAAAGTATTGTGGCATACATAAAAGATTTAGGATATCCGAAAATTCAAAAAATTCTAAAGTCTAATAATTGTAATTGTAAAGCCATGTCTATAAAATCCAGTTATTATAAACGGGTTCCACGATAAGGTTTGCTCTTTCCTTTTGGTAGTGTATGTAAAAATGAAAGTTAAAAATTTAACATATTTGACATTTTGACAAATTTTATATAAGATACAGGATGGGCCAATGAAAACGAAGCAGACGCGATTTTTCATAATTATCGTCATTTTTTAAAAAATCTCTCGGGCCCGTCTATTTTTGTTTTGAGGGGGAGACTTATTGCGTTTATTTTCAACCTTGTCACTTCAACCTCCTGGGGGTGGTAAGCTCCACCCCTAACATTTTAAATGGGAAATGCGACGAGTGATACTTTAGAGGACATTAAATTTTCGTTTTACCGTTTCCTGGTTTTTCAAATTCGGGCCAGTCAAAAAAATAATCGAAAACTCTACCTGTCTACCTCTTCACGGAGTATCCATGGCAATTATAATATAAATGTCATGTTTTGTTGTCAGTAGTGACAGTGATCATCATGGAGTTTAGTCGAGAATTGTAGTTGTGTTTTGGATTTTGCTGTTGTTGGTGTTGTTTATTTTTGTTACAAAATAAACTACTCAAAAGAATTAACGGGTCACGTTTTTCAGAAGGTATATCTTCCTTATGATATCAACTAGAAGATATGTGTTGATAATTTTCCATCACTTAAGTATTCAGCTACAATGTTTGATTGCGTTCGTTTGTTTTTCCGCGTTTCTTAGAAACCGTAATTAAATAAGTTTGTTTTGTACGAAAATTTAAGTATTTGCATAAGATTTAGTTTTAATTACTGCAAGACGGCACAAAATATTGATGCCACTTGCTCAAACGAGCAATGAGAAGACACCTGAATTCAGTAGAAGTGTCAAGAGTATTACCTTACTACAAGAACATAGAGTGCAGCGAAGTGTTACTCAAGAACTCAATGTAAGCCAGTCTGTGGTGTGGAGGCTCTCGCAGAGGCACAAACAGACTGGTCTTGTCATCAGGAAGACTGGAGAGGGTCTTCACAGAGCAACAAGCCTACTAGACGACCGTTTTTTGAGACTTCAAGCCCTTAGCTGCCGTTCGACAACCGCTCGTAGTCTTCAAATCGACCTTTCTAGAGCCAGGAAAGTTCAGATAAGCGACCAAACGGTAAGAAATCGACTTCGGGAAGTCAGTTTGAGATCTAGACGCCCAGCAAAGAAGCCAAAGGTGACCAGAAATTATCAACGAAGGAGGATGTTCTTCGCACGTGAACATGAACATTGGAAATTGAGGCAGTGGAGTCGAGTGATGTTTTCAGACGAGTCGAGGTTAGGGTGTGGAGAAGGCCAAACGAGCGTTTTTTACCAGCATGTGTTAAGGAAGTCGTGGCTTTTGGCGGAGGCTCAGTAATGGTATGGGGCGGCATTTCAATAAACGACCGCACTGAACTTGTTGTCATCAGATATGGCTCTCACGGCAGAAACGTACATTAATGGAGTCCTTGAAGAACATGTCCTGCCTCAAGCACTTGCCGTGGGAGAAGACTTTTTATTTATACAGGATAACGCTCGTCCCCACACGGCTACAGTAGTCACTGAGTATCTTGGCCAGAATAACATAGCCATTATGGAATGGCCAGCACTCAGTCCTGATCTTAATCCCATAAAGCATTTATGCTATATTTAAGCTCTCATTGAAGAATGGCGACGTATTCCCTAGACGCAGACTGATTCGCAGTATGCCACGCAGGTGTAATGCCGTAATTCAAGCTGGAGGAAGCTTTGTACAATATTAGGTTTAGGTATTGTTTGGGTTTATTGAGAATTCTTAAGAATATTAATTTTTTTATGAGTTTTCAGTGTAGTTGCTGGTTCGCTTTATTATAGTGTTCAATGATGTGGTAGATGTTAAGATGATTTATAGCATTTCAGTAAAGTAAATGTTTCGACAATGCGTATACCAAGTTTCATTAAAATGTCATCGGTTCTAAAAATACTTCAAACTTTTGAAATTTTGACCCCTTAATTCTTTTGAGTAGTTTAGTTTATTTTACTGCGGAAAAGGTATTAATAATTGAACTTTATTATGAACAGGGTAGATCCGCTAATATTACAACTGAGATATTTGATGAATAGAATTCTAATAAACATGTCAATCGAAAGTACGTTCTTGAGCTAGTAGCCGAATTTCGGGAGACGGGAACGGTGGCAAATCGAAAGTGAATCGTAGAAGCTGAACATCGAATAGTGGGAAATGAAACCATGGAAGTTGCACTTTTGCGTCACGTCCAGCTTAATCCTACTTTTGGTATCCGTAAGTTGACAACAATTGCTGGCATAAGAAGATGACTTTGAAAGACGTTTGGATTTCTGTGAGGGCGAGTGGACGGATAGCTAATAGCCTAAATTTGCTATTCAACATTTGTTTTCGGATTTCGTTTTCTGTGATTTTTATTCGCCGTAATTGTCGCTATTGGGCTGATAAAAACCCACACATATTCCATGGAGTTCACAATCAAAATCCTCAAAAATTAAACGTGTTGGTTGGAATTTATGTATTTGTATTTAATACGAGATCATGTTGATCCAGCAATAACTGAAATTATGTAACAAAATGACTTTTACAATGTGAACGAGTTGATTTTTCAACAACACGGAGCACCTCTACGCTATGCCCTTGCTATTCGTCAGTATCTGGACAAAACATTTCCTGGTAACCCTTTAGACTTCCTTCTGGGGCTCACATAAAAAGTAAAATTTATAGTATTCAGCCAGAATCCCTAAATGATTTGCGTCAACGGATCAACAACGAATACCGGCAAATTACCCCAGATATGCTTCGAACGCCCGAAACCGTTTTCAACAAAACGTGAACTACTGTATGGATGCTGGAGGTTAACATTTCGAACATTTAATAAGTGAAAGTTAAGGTAAATTTCTAAATCAATAAAACATTACTGGTGTAAATTATGGTAAATGTGAAAAATCACGAATTATTGGTTTTCGGAGGGTTACTATCTTTAAAAGACATTTTCTCGAAAACTACTGATCTGAATTTGAAAAACTAGGAAGCACTGAAATGGGGATGTAATGCTATTTAAAATGATGTATCACTCGACCCTCTTTAACATTTAAAATTTTATGGGTGAAGCTCACCACCCCTAGGAGGTGGAAGTGACAAGGTTGAAAATAAATGCAAAAAGTTTCTCCCTCAAAACAAAAACTGGCAGGTCCAAGCGATTTAAAAAAATGATGATAATTATGAAAAATCGGGTCTGTTTCGTTTTCATTGGCCCACGCTGTATATATCTGTTGCATAGCGGAGCACTGCGGACTCCAGTCAAACGGTATTCTTAGTCAAGCACAATCCGCGCTGTACCGGAGTGGGTCGACCAATATAGTGGCATATGCAACCGGTCGCGCTTCAGAGGGTACGTAAAACTGTGGTCCCGGTTGTCATACCAACATCTCTGGCAATCGTAAACCATGTAGTAGAACTTCTGTGCTCTGTTCAACGGGTTAGGTTAGCCTCCTGCCTGGCGTACGTGCAGAGAGAGCTCATAGAATCTGTTCCATTACAGGTAGTTAATAGACTATTAGCCTATACACAGAAGAAGAAGAAGAAGAAGATATAAAATACTTTCCGTAGTTTGTGTGGAGAATGAGCAGCATGTGATCACGTAAGAGTAAACGAAAACATAACCTCATTATAAGCTTGTTCTGTTAATTCTAAACGTGTAACGGCGCTTGCAGACTAAACAAACACATAATAATATAATATGCGAGTATGGATGACAATTTCAGCTTCCAACAACCGCATCATATTTCTATATCTGACACAGGTATGTACGGGTGTATTTCACAGAATGAGACAATTTGTTTTTTGATATCTAAACACAATTACATTTTCTTCAATCAATTTACATATTAGCAGCGAAAACAAAACTAGCATTTATTTATACAAGGTTTTGTAGGAAAAGTTACAGGAAAATCGTCATTTCGGTAGCATGTCAGTAACACTGTACATATTATGCCATGTTACTTTAGCAGCTTACGCAAAACCCACATATAATCATCCCTGAAGTGATGTTCAGTTCGTGTCTAAAATTAAAGTGTAATTTAAATTTGCTAAGTCACATTATTTAAAAAAATTATTAAGATCAATCATAAGCTAGATTTTGTAACCTAAAGTTCATGAAAAAGTTTGTTTTGTCCTTCGATTGAACAAATGATGAAGTAGCCTTGAAAAAGAAGGTATACATATATGAGCGTTACCGAAATTATACACACAAAAATTAGGGAACCGTAGTAGAGTAGTGGTCGCAGACCTTGGATTCGTAGTTATTCTACCAAAGTTGCTCAGGTTCGAATTCTGAGCACTGCACTTTCGTAGGCTGTTTCTGGCGTCTTAGTTACCTATAGTTGGGGCGTGGGATTTTTCAAGGGTGGGGCATGTTACGCCCGTGAAATAGCACGAAATGTGCTGGGCCGGTATAAGATGGGTGGGATGGATTTAACTCCTTCATGCACCAATTGAAAATCAGAAAGCCAGCGTTTTTCTGTCAATTTTTGTTATCCTTTATTTTCTTTATACACAAACGAACATTAACAGGTCTTGGAACAAAACATAAAAAATGTCTCTTTTTGCAAGAAACGATTAACTAAACTACATCTGCTTCGCTAAACAGAGTTAATTCGAACAACAAAAAATCTTCTCCATTGTATGGTAAATTCTAAAAAACGGGAAAACAAAGAGGAACATCACACTCAGTACACATATATCTTGTTTCTTTGCGAACCCTTTTATTGTGTTCATTCCTTTTTCTTGAGCAGAAGTAAAACTGGCGAGTTGGATTTTTTTTCTTTTCTGTTGGTGATGTGAAATATTGAAAATGTCGCCCAGCTAATCTCAGTGGTGTTGAGATATTTGATACACGTCCACTTCTTGAAATGCTTGTAGTTCTAAATTTTTAATGGAGAGTTTGATTATTTGTGGTGAAGATCAAGTGAATCCATCTTACCGCTAGATTTTTGGTAAAGCACAAAAGCATTCCTCAGTGCAAAGTCTAAAAGATAAAAGAAATTTTTTTTATAATACTTCTTGCCTCTCTTTCTGAGTACAACATATAAAGATAGGTGTTGATCAACAGCACCCATGGTTGTAATCCAATACAATTTGTGTTTTTTTATTCTTCCTTTGTGCGTCTCTATATCTACCATTGATGTAGTGTGAATGGTAGAGGCAAGGGAGTTATACTTCTTGTCCTCCCATTTCATTACATAGGTACACTTTCCCTCTTTAAAAACCAATTACTCCAGTTTTCAATTTATTATTCTTCAATTCGCTGGGTGCTTCTTTTCGTGATACGCGTAGCGTTCCATAAATATTAGTATTAATTTTTAGCAATAGATCCACTAATCCAGGTGAGTTATAGAGACTGTTCATCGTCAAACAATAACCTCTATTCAATAAAGGTTCATCAACATCTTCACGAAGACATTGGAAGATTGCTAAAATCTCTGTCCAAAGTGTTATTCTTGCTAGTATAGTTTATAAAATTATAGACATATTCACTTTGTGATTCACATAATAATTATGTTTTTATGCCAAATCTGGCCCTTTTGGGAGGAATGTATTGCACCCATTCCAGATGACCTTCATAAAGCAATACACTTTCGTTAATAGTCAGCAATTTCTGTGGTCTAATCGAATTGCAAAATTTTCTATTTAAATCTTCCTAAATTGGTCCGATTTTGTTCAGTTTTGGGCGAGGGTACATGTAAAGCCTGAAGCACGTGTTGGTTCCATCGGTCTCGCTACATGTCCCGCGTATTTCTATTTCAGGCTTCCGACTTTTTGAGCAATATCTGCTATTTTAGTTTCTCCCCTTATCCATTCATTCGTCTGTCTGTCTCTTAGTAAGAATCCCAACATCACTTTTTCTTTTGTGTGCTGTGTCACTAAGTTTTCTCATGCTGTTTAGTATTATCGTTCCGTTTTCGGCGCCGTAACTGGTGACCGGAAGTACACAGGTGTTAAATACTTTGCCATGCGAACATTTTTGATAGCCGTAAACCATGTAGTGTAACTTTTCTTCTCTGTTGGACGGGTTAGGCCAGCCTTCTGTCCGGTATACGTATAAAGAGGACTCACAGAACATGCTTATTGTATGTAATTAACAAACCATTCACCTACACACAGAGGAGAAAGAGGAAGAACAATTTTTGCTAATTCTTCTGGGCTTTGAGCTATAGCCACCACTTCGTTGGCGTATCTTAAATAACTAAGGTACCTTACGTTGGCATGGATGCCTTCATTTTCCCCTTTCAGGCTTTTAAATACACCTTCCAATGGATAGTGTTATCGACAAATCGTCTCCTTGTCCCACGTCTCTTTCTAATTTTATTGATTTTGTTTTTGTGTGTAGACTATATGTTGATTGTGGAATTGTGGAAAATTAATATAGAAATAGCATTCAGGGGGAGATGAGACAATTCGATCAAAAATAATAATTAACAACCATGCAGTAGAACAAATAACAGCAGTTAACTTTCTTGGATGAACAGTATCATATCAACGAGAAGCAGAATTACACAATAAACGCGCGGCATGTGTGAAAGTGAAAACTGGACAATTACAAAAGCAAATGAACAAAGAATACAATCATCAGAGATGCCACTTTTAAAAAGAGCATCAGGCTGCAGGCAACTGGACAGGAAAAGAAACATATATATAAGAAGAGAGCTAGGAGTGCGTAGTAACAAAGAATTAATAAATTAATATAGAAACAATTGGAGAAAACATGTACCAAGAATGGAACAACAGCTTATACTCAAGATAATATGGCAATATAGAGGAAAAGGTGACCTTTGGGACCTTCCGTAGAGGATGGAAAGATCAAGAATAAGGGATGTAATAGAAAATATATCCTAACATATTCAAAAAGAAGAAAACGAAGACTATATGTTGCTGTAGTTTTGTTTGCTATATTTTGTAGCAGGTCTGTATATCTGTGATGTATTGTACAGTTTCTGCGTGCTCTTGTTATTGTCCATATCTCTATCGAATAAAATGCATTTTGGTAATTTACAAACCCCAAGCAGACGAAAATTTATCTTCATTGAATCATTCTAGTGCCATTTTTAGTGTAAGTGGATGACCGGCTGTTGTGTATCCTTTGCGAAAGCCCACTTGTTGTGATAACAAGCTCATAGGTCTGTAGTTGTTCAGTTGCTTGTTATCTATTTTATTATATAGTAGTAGTAGGTTTGAGTTATTCCATTTGTTTGGAATTGTTTCAGATTTTAGACATTCGTTGAGGAGTTTTGTTATTATTTTAATTATCTTCTCTCCTATTTCTGTTATCATGTCACTAGTTACTTTGTCATCGCCTGCTGCTCTGTAGGATTTCATTTCTTTTAGGGAATGTTGGTTACGTCTGATGCTAAATTTGGCATTTCTTCTGATCTCTTATTTATAATTTTTTGTGTGTAGCATTTACCGCTTTCCCATTCCAACCCTCTAATGGAAATATCCGTCTTCTTCCTGTAGGTGGTTTCAGGCTCTTCATATTTTCATTCTTTTCAATCACTATTCTAATCATTTCTCTGTCTTTCCTCGTTCTACTTTCTTTGATCTTTTTTCTTATTAACTCGTTGATTTCGATGGTTCCTTTTCTGTTTTCTATATTTAATTCTCTTCGTTTTTATATTAGTTTTAACGTCTCTTTGTGTAATATGGATTTATTATTTAACTATGCTGTTTTTTCAAAATTATAGACCCCTTATTTGTAATTATTACCCTGACTGGTAAAGATCCGAAACCTGTATATAGTATTTATTTATTTTATTTTGTTAATATTATAAATCTCATTTCTTAATTTTCAATTTAGACTATACCTAGTTCTATTTTCGTGTATAGTATTAGTAAAAATAATTAATTTTTAAGTGAAGATGTAGTGCATGTTTTACTTATGTTCAAAAATCGGCGAAACTTAGGGTTGACATGTTCAACACGGGATTTACCATCTCCACGTGGTGAATGTACTCAAAACTATGTTATTGATTTCATTCGGGGCTTTACCACACCATCATGAAGAATATTAGGATTTACTTGTTCGTTTTTGGAAATCTAGGATTTGTTTACTTGCGCAAGCGCTTCACCGTATTAATAATTTTGGATACAGGTTTTTACCTTAAACTTTTCTGTGCTGTTTAGCGTTGCTTTTAATTTATGCTAATATGGCTCGCATTGTCGCTGACAATATGATAATGATTGTTATATTACTTGTAATAAACACATCGACATATGTTACGAATTCGCAGAAAACACCCTAGAAAATAATGATAAATAATATTTGAAACAAATATCCTGTTGAAAATTAAAGTGAAAAGTTTTCCAAATATACGTACAATTCGTTTAGCAACATTTTCGGACGCTGTTTTAAATTAGATTCCATATAAATTGCAAGCTGATTACGCTGTACAAAAAACGAATTAAAACAACAAAATTCCATTATATAAATAGTAGCGTGCAAAGTCCTGAATTGAATATACATTAAACAAAATCCGTTCGCGTTTGTGGCAGCATAAATCCGTGATGCCAGTATTGAAATTAAAACATGCCAATAAGTATTTAGAAGAGTAAAATTATTAAGTGTGACATCGAAAAATCGCTGACGTTTAGTATCAGAATTACAATTGCTGTAAAAAATATGTTTGTAAAACGAAATACCAAAAACAAACTTTAATTCGCTTAGTTACAATTGATGGAAGCGGACTAATTTTAAGCTTCCAATTTAACTCATTTCTGCTCTTGGAACTCAATGGCTGTTAAAATCACGCTTGCATTGATTGCCTGTATAGATAATTGATTTTTGTTCGTTCCATTATAAGTGATAACACCAAAAGATTAAAAATTAAATTTCTTTATGGTTTGTGGACTTAAATGAAATGACTGGAAAAGCTTTTCATCCCTAGTAATAACGGATTTTTTTTAGAAATTATGAAATCAAAGTCTAAGTTATAGGATTTCTATTAATTTTAGCTGAAACTGTAGGTGTGATCATTGTAACTTTAATTTCCGAGCAGGGTTAACGTTCTAGAGCAATAGATGCTTTTTAAATGTTTCGCACACCTACATAATAAGTTACTAAGTTCTTGAGTTGGATAATGTAATCAAGAAACGTACTCTAAAAACCAAATGCCAAGAAATTTTGTAAATAAAAGTCGTATCCGATGGTAGTTCATAAAATATTGACTTGATGGTAAGTAGTATTTATTAAATTCCACTTTTGTATTATACATATAGACCCACACCCACCTAGATAGTTAACACGGTGGCCACCACTTGGTTAATATAAATCGGAACCCTCAGGCCACCGGTAGATTTTTTTATATTACATCCGTTTTGTAGTAAATAACTTTATTTCAATGCAACTTTGTTGATGTGTTCTATACAGTCCATTGTTTACAATAAAAAATTTTGCGGCACACGGTACGTGCCACGAAGCCTGAAGGGTGCTGTTTTCTGTATACTTGTGTGTTCCTGCAGCAGGAACAGACAAGTTACGTCATACATGCCTTGTAGATCCAAACAGGTACGCAGACGAATCAAAAAATAATTCAATTCATACAAAATCACGTCTAAAATATTGGCAAAATACAACTCCTGTTGAAAATGGTATGCATGCACTTGTGGATTTCTGCTGCAAGAACAGATAAGTTATCACATGCATACATTGTCTGTTGCTGCTGCAGTTGTTAGCCAAGTTAGTTGGAGTAAAATTGTGATTGAGTAAGTAGATGTTTTCCGAGCTAGTGGTTGTGTTGCTGTGTAAATCAAAATATGAATTACGAAAAGGGGCAGCTTAGACTCCAAAAACTTTTAGAAGAATTTTTATCGGACAAGAAGATGTATTCGGAGAAGATTCCGCGGACGGTTACAATCCCGATTCGGATTCGGATGACGAAAACTCCGGCACCTCATTCGATGAGCCTCCCATACACAAACGTAAAAAAGATCTAGCTACCAGCAATACTAATGATCCGTATGTATTGAACCGGTGCAACTTTATCACCTACAGCACTCAGGCCATAGGCTCATTGTGCAATCCGCCCTGTTAAGGCTCGTCCCCAAGGAGCCCAGTGCCCACCGCAAAGGCTAGCAGCTGGTTTAAGGGGATGAGCTGTAAATCTTTTAGCCCCAAGATGTTTGTGCCGCAGCCTCATAAGTCTGAGGCATTGGCACATTATGTGAATACAGGAATCGTCCTCTTGATGGCATAATCTGCAAGTGGGATCGTATATAATGCCGACCCTATGTAGGTGTTTGTTCAAGTGACAGTGGCCCGTTAGGAGACCTGTTAGGGTCCTGATTTGCTTCTTGTTAAACTTTAGGAGCTCTTGGAACTTTGGTAGGGGTTCCTCTCCAATAAAGAGTTTAGCCTGCCTAGGTCCTTGTTGCGACGACCAGTCATGAGCAAATTGGGTCTTCACTCATTTCTTCATTTCTGACCTGCATTGCATTGTGGTATTCCGAGAACTGGTTCTGGTTCGAACAGGTACCCATTAGAGTCCTGTCTGGCCAGCGAGTCCGCCTCTTCGTTACCATTGATGTTGCTGTGGCCTGGTACGCACAGCAGTTTTACTGAGTTATGTTTACAGAGTCGTCTCAGAGCGTGAAACTTCTTTCCAGGTTTTCAAGGTGCAGGCCAGTAAAGCGTATACTTTGGCCTGAAAAACGATGGCGTACTTGCCGAGAGATAACGAAAGTTTTACTCTTGGTGATTCGCCATAGACACCTGCACCTGTACCACCTCTGGTCCTAGAGCCATCTGCGAACCATACTGGGCCCTTGGGAGTCAGAAGGTTGCAGTTTTGGGTGCTTCAGTCTTCCCTAGCGGGAAGGACGATTTTGTAAGGTGTATTAAAGAAGTATCTGGTGAGTGTACGGTCACTTCTCATATTGAAGATGACATGGGTCTCCGCCTACCTCGGCAGGACCCTCATGTGCTCCAGTGGTACCCCAGCATTTGACCACTACCTAGCGCACTTGAGCCTGTAAGCTGCCTTTCTAACCTCAGCCTCAATCACTATGTGAAGGGGACCAAGTCCAAGAAGTGCCTACAGAGCTCAAGTGGGGGCAGTTCGTATTCCTCTTGTCACTCCTAGACACGCTAGTCATTGGAGTTGACCAAGACGTTTTCTTGTGCTTACTGTGGTGGTAGAGGGACACCACACCAAGCCCGCATAGGTGAGTAGGGGCCTTATTGCCTTAAGTTTTTCCAACGGTGTGTCTGCGCATCCAGAAGGAGGCAGTTGGTCATTGTATTTGTCTTTTTGAGTGCTCCCTCTAGGTGAGTTTAACATCCAGGATTACTCCTAGGTACTTATCCTTCCCTGTGGCTCTCAAAGAAGTACCGAACAGTTGTGGTTCTTGAAATGCCACAATCCTCCTTCTCCTCGTAAAGAGTACTACTTAGGTTTTGGTAGGGTTAACCGTCAAGTTGTGCCTTATGCACCCTGTTTCCACAATTCTGAGAGCATTCTGAGTTACTCCACAGATACTAATGATACTAGTTTGCCTAGTATATCCAAATTTCAAGGTAAGTAGTATCTAATAGTAATTGTACATGTATGCAAACTTGTCAAGTTTAAATTTTATAGTAGCTTTGAACGTGTTAATTTAAAATTTTTTAGTAGTTTTATTTGTTTACAGATAATGTTGAAGAAGTTAATGAAGCTGATGTAGTCGTACAGCAGAAGGTACTTGAAGATAAAGTACCAGATTCAGTTCAAGACGCAATCGAAGCAATTATAGCAGAATACGTATGATGCTGTTGAGAACACTAAAGATGGCGATGACACTATCACCCGATGGTAGTTTTATGAAGCAATTTGCGTTTTTTGAGCCAATAGCAGGAATAACACAGCAAATACTTGACAACTATTATGACAGAAAACCCCATGATTTTTTTAAACTATCATTTACAATGGAATGACCAACCTCAAACAGGGTTAAAGTGGCAGCAGGATGCGGAACCGAGTATGGGGATATCCCCGCAATAATTAATTTAGAACCTCCACCCATTCTGCAATTTCTATCGATTTGACATTTGTTAGGTTTTATTTCGGGTAAAATTGAATATTTTATTGTTCGGTTCATGGTTACCAGATATTTGTGCTGTACTCCATTCGCTATTTTCGAGAGACTGATTTTTTATGTAATGATTGACTGCGAGTTCATGAATTATTCCTTCTGGGATTGTAAAGTAGCTATTTTGGAAACATTTAAATGTTGATATAGGTTCGGCATTCATTCCGAAATGTGATGGCTCAAAATGCTTTAATTCTTTATAAGCTCTTTTTTTGCTAAAAGAGAAATATATTTAGGAAAGCATATGTCTTGATTACCACTTTCAGTATTAGGCTAGGATTGTTCAGATACTACCGCAAATAGAGGGAGAGGTAACAGAAATGGTCATAAATGAGCACCATAAGTAAATATAAAAAAGTAAATATGAAAAACTTTAGCAAGCATATTTTTAGTGTAATTTAAAGAAAATTTAGAGTAGGTGCCACAAATATTATAAAAATGATTAGCGATGAAGAATATATACTTTTGTAGAAAATGTTACTGTCAAAGGCGTTGTGAATATGCCATAGTATCTCATGTATGACTGCTTGAGTACACCATGTAAGTTAAATTAAAATTTTTGTAGGGTAATTTTAATATTGGGGAACAGACAATTGTATACAAATTTGTATGAATTGTTTGCTGTATGAAAATGTTTATGTTAATTCCGTAAGACACGTAGGTGGGTACGTGTTTCACCGATGTCGTTCTTCCAACGAGGCTTATACATACGTCGCGAAATCGTATGCAGTTGAATGTACTGGACCAATAGAGATTTTCATCTGAAGAAGAAAGTTTGGTTGTGCGTTGTACAGTTGTATTCTTGATATACGTTATACCGACCAAAATCTCATAACTATAGCAGACTTGATAGTAAGTTGATATCTTAGTTCAATATTTACGGTATTAGCTAGCATTATAAAAGAGAAATATGCAATGGATACAAGACTTAGGGTTGCGTTAAGTGAAGCTGTTTTGTATTAGTTTCAATATACTAATTTCCGTTCTACTATTTCTCTGCGTTCGCCCATTTGAGTAGTTTTGCGCACATTGAAAATGTAATTATTGATTAACACATTGGCTGCCACGTCATTCATATATGGATGAGGCATGCGAACTGTGCGAGGCCGTATCGTTCATATGTGTATGACATAAGAATGTAGTTTACATAGAGTTCTGAAAGTGTGGCCTGTGAGGAACGTTTCGGTGTAGTTGGTTTGGGGAAAATCGCAAAAATAAATAAAAATTTTAGGCTATGAAATCAAAAATAATGTTTATTCTTTAATATATCAAAATAGTTTTCTTGCATAATTTTATAAAAAATTCAACTTATTTATGTTTGATATTAAAACATTTTAAGTACAGTTGTGGCGGGACACATATTACAATAGGTATAAACCATTTTCGCCCGTTTTCTGGCTTTTTGACGACCTGCCTTATCTTGAAGATTTGAGGAACACATTCTACATTTCCTTCGGATCTTCTTACCGTCAGCGTTAATTCTCTCAGACAGATGATGGTGTGATCTTGCAGAAGTTCTCAACCTTTCATTTTGTGCTCGTTCTGGTATGTTCGACAAGTTTTCTGCCAAATGTTCTCGAAATTTGCATATTTGAATTTTCTGTTTAGTTACATGTTTGTACAGAACCCAAGCATTGCCAACCGATGTTCCTAACAATAGTTCAGTGCCAAGTTTCCGGTACCACATTACTCCTTTTCGAATAGTTGTGGCGTAGGAAGCCATTTGATCAGATAAGTCTATCCCAGACTTTTGTTTGTTGTAAGATACTATCGCTAAAGGTTTTTCTGCGGCCTTTCGATATCTACGTTTGCTAGTTGGCTCAGTTTGGCGGTTAGTAGAAGGTTCCTCTTGTGTTATTATCTGGTCATGATTAGTAGAAGATTGTCCTTGAATGATTTGAGAATGAAGCGGTATCATAACAGCCGCATGTTTTGTTGAACGTAGCTTAACATCCCGGGTATCCTTCCACTTTATAATTACGATACCATTTTGATCCTCGCGGGATATCGTTTTGCCCCTTTTAACATTTGTTTGAAGGACCTCCTTGGGCATGTTCTTATTTGTCCTGAGTGTTCCGACCAGATGAGATTCTTTATCAAGCATAGACTTGGTTAGTTCGTAGTCAGTGTAGAAATTGTCTACGTACAAGGTTCTTCCTTCATTCAGAAGTTCTCCACACAGTTCATGACAGACATTTATAGCTAATCCGACTTCAGGTTGTCCTGTTGCAAATTTTCCTGAATATATTTTGAAGGCCCATGTGAACCCATCGATGGAACACAATTCGAAAAGCTTTATAGCGTAATGGTGGGCTTTGCTCGGTATATATTGCCTGAATACCGGACGCCCTCTCCAAGAAACTAGGGTTTCGTCTATTACAATATCTTCGCCGGGACAAAATAATGATTGGTATTTCCCTTGCAAGATATCAACTAAAGGCTTCATTTTTGCAAGACGGTCGCCTCTTTCAATTACTTCATTGTTGCTGAAGTAACATACTTAGCAATAACTGATCGATTTCTTGACATAATGCAACGTGGAATATCTAACCGATAAATGCTCCGAGTTGTCTAATAATCTGACAGTCTATTTAACATAACTAAACTTATCCACAGTGTCAATCCTAGAAAGTTTTCCTTTTCTGCCGCATTAGTTGGTCTAAACCGTAAAATATATGTATGCATTAGACAGCAACTATTGAGAGAAATGAAAAATATGTAAATACCAGGAAAGTTAATTAGACTGACAAGAATGACAATGGCGAATTCAACAGCAAAAATAACGACAAATGAAGACAGAAATCATAGCAAAGCAACAAAGTTAAAAATATATAAAACAGCGACAAGAGCAGTCATTATCTACTCCGCGGAAACAATGTGCTTATCCAGGAAAGATGAAGAAAAGATGAGAAAGAAAAATAATAAGAAGGATATACGGACCAACGGAGATGCCGGATGGAGAACTCAGACAACTTAGGAACTTTGAAGTGAGAAACATACTAGAAGGAGAAGACATAGTTAGATTTGTAAAGGCACAAAGGCTTAGATGGTTCGGACACACCCAAAGAGAGGAGCACGATGAACTAATAAAGAAAATACTAACCTGGAGAGCTATGGAAAATCGACCAAGAGGAAGACCAAAGATCAGATGTCAAGACCAAGTAATGAGGGATATACAAGACATGAGGATACCTAACTGGAGAGAATTCATAAAAAACAGAAAGGAATGAAGAAAAATAACAAAGAAGGCACAGTCACACAACAATCTGTAGAAGACGAACAAAAAGCGGAGAACAAGCGGAGTGATCCCCCGCGAATATCGGATCAGAAGACCTCAAGTCAATGAGTGACCTATACTCCGTTGACGGAGTGTTGGGTCTATATATATGTCGAATCCATTTCATGAAAAGGCCATTCACTTCATGAAGCGGCTCCACATACTGTAATTTCAAAGTTTTCCGCCACCTGGACAAAAATTCCATCCATTTCATGAAGTGGAACCCATCCTCTTCCAGATAGTGAAATTATACGAGACTACAGCAGTTGGATAAGCAAATTGTCCATTTCATGAAAAGGTGGAATAGAAAACAATATTTGGTGTAATAATTGTTGCGTCGTCGCATGTGGATGTCCATTTCGTGTTCCCTGTTTTCGTACCTATAGCTATGTAGTGAAGTGGGAAGAAAAAAGGAATTTATGTTTTTTTTCTACTACTACATACTAATATATGTCAAAAAATAAACATTAAACATTCAAACAAAAAACAAACACAAATATTTGAGGAATACTACAAGACTGTATGTTATAATGAAAATTTTAACTTACTGGCACTGGCACATAAACGTCTGATAATATATAATATAGATGTATCATAAATAAGTTATAATTTATTCTCATGTTATGAGCTACTTGTTTGCATAATTCAGACTGTTATGCCAACGGCTGGTACATAACCTCTTGGATTTAAAACAAATACATCGTTTATTGTTGCACTGCTGCTTAGAAGGTTTGCAGGAACATGCCTTGTCCCGCCCGAGCTTGCAGCAACCGCGTCTCGTAGAGAACGTTGCTTCGACGTAAGTCAGGCTTCAAAAAATTGGAAGTAGCATTTTGGAATGCATCATGTCCATACCAACCTTTCAGTGAACCATGCCTTGTGGCAACTTGATATAACTCGCTTTTACAATCTGTGATTATTCCCAAAATATCTTGGGGATCTGCTGCTCCTCGGTCAACTTTAGGGACGGAAACAAGAACACATTTACATTAAACGCCGCATTTTTACGTTAAGATGACATAAACATATTCTCCGCCACGTTTTTGACCTTCGCAGGCTCTTATTTCGAATCTTTTTTTCTCGATCGTTCAACTCACTATGGATCTCATCATTTTCAAATTCATTATTTGTTTCGACTGTGGTAGAGTCCAAGTATCCCTTTATCTTCATCATCCTCTACATTTTGCGCTTCATTTGGTGACTTGCCACTGTGATCAGTTTCGCTGTCAGTTGTTTTATTCCCCTGTGGTAATTCTTTATAGCAGGAGTATCTAGGTCTTCTTCATTCACTAAGCGTTCTAGGACTTTTTTCAGCAGGTTGGAAGTAAGTGAAACCCACGCGCGGGTTATAGCCAAAAAGTGCTTTATAGGGAGATCGCCCCATAATTCGATGATGGGAAATACTTTTTGTCATTGCACGAAATGAAGCCCGATTGTCCAGTGTGTTGAATAATTATCGGACATCCAAGATCTGATCATGTTCTCGATGTCCTAATTACTGGGCTCGGTGCTGCCCTGACTTTGTGGATAACGGGGACGCCAATTTACGATAACACATTCAGGCCACAATTCTTTCAATTCCCTGATCACCTGGTTCACAAATTCACGACCGTTATCGCTTTTTAAGATGCGGGGTGTCCCAAAAGTTAGGAAGATTTTCAGTAGTTGAGAAGTCACCTCCGCAGTTCTTTTCGTCTCCAAAGGCCTCGAGCAAACGAATTTGGTACTGTGGTCTTGGTAATTCAATGTCCACTTAAATTTGCCATCCCGAAGTGATTGAAAATCGATAAGATCTATCTGTCCTCTTTCATTAAAATGTTTCGATGTAATTGGCTTCACGACAAGTTTACGATATAAGCTTTTCTTCTCATTGCACGATTTGCAACTTTTTAAATATGCTTCAATGCAAGGTCTAGGCACACAGTATTTGATTTTTGCAGCATTTTTCATCTTTACATTTCTTCCATGTCCTGTTGAACCGTGTATTTAATGACACCGATCATAGAGCTCTTCGTATGCGACTGGATATCTAATTTCAGTGTCTTCATTAATAATATTGCTCGATTTCTTTGAAAAGATTGTCTTTAATGTCGTACTCCATGTCACACCAATAATTAGGTAATGAGAAAAGAACCCCGAAATGAAAACAAACCACAACAACTCACAACTCTTCAAACAAAACACAACTCTTAAAGCACTGTTTGACAGGTGGCCCGTGATCATGTGACCTTTACACGAATTGGACATCCACTTGGGACGAAGCAGCAATGATTACACCAAATATGGTTTTCTATCCCACCTTTTCATGAATTGGACAAAAAGCTTATCCAACTGCTGTAGTCTCGTATAATTTCACCATCTGGAAGAGGATGGGTTCCACTTCTTGAAATGGATGGAACTTTGTCCAGGTGGTGGAAAACTTTGAAATTACAATATGTGGAAACGCTTCATGAAGTGAATGGCCTTTTCATGAAATGTACAATTACATCTTCTGGATTCGACATATACAAGGCCATCTTGAAGCCCGTGTGGACATATGGAGTCCAATTGTGGGGAACTGCTAGCTCTTCAAATATTGAAATTCTCCAACGATTCCAAAATAAAGTGTTAAGAGTAATCGTCAACGCCCCGTGGTATATAATCCAAAGCGACCTCCAAATAAAATCAGTGCGCGAAGAAATTAAAAACTATTACGTGAAATACCAAGACCGAATGAACTAGCAAAAACAGTTCTGGACAATACTAATGAAGTCAGGAGGCTCAAACGTTTTAAGCCCTCGGACCTTCCTAACAGGTTTAATTAAGTTTACCAATAACCAACTACTGTAGTCGGGCAATATCATGTTGTATATAATTGTATCGTACATTAAATAATTACTAAGTAATGTATAAGGAAAAGAGAACAATCAATGGACTGTTCTCTGCAAGACATTTATAAAATAAGGTATTAACTTACAAGCAATATCTATATTCATAGTATGTGAATCAGCCACAGTTTTTTGTTAATGTGAGAGTAACTTTGTAGACACAAACAGTGAAGGGTTTTTTACTGTAAACTGCAGTAGGTACCTTTGTTGATAGTAGGTGATTCGTCCATAGTTCTTTAGAAAATGTTGGGTAACTAACCACTGTAAACTGCAGTACCTTTGCTGCTAGTAGATGATTCATCCATAACTTTTTAGACAATTTGGGGGAAACTTTGTACTGTAAACTGCAGTACCTTTGTTGATAGTAGTTAATTGATTCATAATTTTTTAAACAATTTGGGGGAAAATTTGTACTGTAAACACAGACAGTAAAGGTTTTTCCGCTGTAAACTGCATAATGATTGAATAAATAAAAAGCTAACCATGATGTATTTAGTACTTCATAGCTAATTTATGGATGAGTAAGAAATTAGTCAAGAAAAATTTCCAGTAAATGACTAAACATCACCGGATAAGTTCTTTCTCGACCTTGTGGAATATAACAAATACATAATATTGACCGAACGTTTGGTACGTGGTTCAAAATAATTAACACCACTGAAAATTGTTTAAATTTGATATGTAATCACCGATGACGCTATTGCAAACTAATAATATAAAAAGGGGTAAGCCGGAGGAACAATCAGAACTATTGTATCTGCGGCAAAATGGGTATTGTAAGTATTTATAATTTTCTATTTTATTAAATTTAATTTTGCATGTTTCTATTTCGTTTTAGATTACTTATATTTTTATAGTGGTTGCTTTTATTGGTGCAATTAGTTGTGCACCCGTAGATGAATCCACTGGAAAACCTCCTGGAGCAAGTTTATCTACCACTACAACAACCACAACTTTTGAACATCACTCTGATTCAACTAAGAGACAAATATCACTATCAAATGAAGACTCGTCTTCTGGTTCAGATGAATCAAAGGTAATAATTTTGTTTACTATTTACAGTAGTTTTGAACATTTTTAAAAATACAGAGTGATGCAAAAATGAGGAATATTGGCTGTAGGGGCTAATACATTTATCTTATAGGAAAATACTTCTAATGAAAGCGTTTATTTTTTTTAATTTCCCAAGTTTACAGACTTTTTGGTAATGGAAAACTAAATTATTTGATCAAAAGGATATTATTATTTAAAAACCTACAAAAAGTGTTCTGAAAACATATAGACTGGTACAAAAACAGAATTATTAAACTTACCGCTAGTAGAACATAATATTCCCAAAGGAAGAGTTTTATTTTTTGCCTTCTATTCAGATATCTTCTAATTATTAACAGAAATAAAATTTAAGATGAAACCAGATATTGAAATGGGACGAGCTGTTTTCATTATTACCTACAATCCTATCAAAAAAGTTTTAAAACATCTAGGGTTGTACAAAAACACAAAGTACTTGCCATGTGGAAAACTTTTAATAAAAATTTATTTTTGCATCTTGCCAGGTATTTAGATTTTCCTATTGACAACTAAAAAAAATATCCATAATACCAAATATTGAGAATGACTAAGGGGGTTACTATTATTTAACAACCTACCAAAAAAGCGTTTGAAAACACACAAATTGGCACAAAAATACAAAAAATTAAGTAGAAAAAAAGCTTTCTATTGAAACCAAATTTTGATATTAGGGAGAAAGTGACTATTTTCATTTTAACAGCGACCAGAAGTATTGAAACTTCCACTCTAAATCTTCTACCTTATCTGTATTTGTAATTCTAATCAATTTGTCTAATGATTAGGAATCTGCCGAATCATCTGAAGAAAAGAAACGCCCAGCAAGAGGTACTGAAAACAGTGGAGAAAATACACATCAAACAAAAGATTCTTCTCAAGGAACAGTGTTAACAGCCCCGCCTGTTACAAAAGAAGCCTCAAGGCCCCAACTTCCAGCACGTGAAACCAGAGAAACATACCAAAATGTTGCTGTTCCAGCAGTTATTCCTATCCAGCAAGAATTGAGCACATCATCCACTCCTGCTTCTACTACATCTGCTAGGTCTTAAGGTTTTACAAAAATAATGCTAAGTTTATTATTGTTTCACTAAAAAAATGTTTTATTATTAAACAAACCATGATACGTCTATTTTTGTTGAATAATATTGAATTATCATAAATTTCCTTGAGAAATAAGTGAGATAAACAAGTAAATAAAACACAATACATCGATTTATTTGTAAATTTATTTTTAAATAGATAATACAGTCTGTTGTTCCCTATCTAAAAAGCCTGTGCAAAAATGCAGCATAATTATATACAAAAAATATCCAAATGGCTGACAATGCACTTATACCAAAAATGAGAAGCCATATTGACAGCGCAGACTTTACGGGTAGTTTAGTTATGCTTATGACTTTGTGATTCAATCTCAAATCACATTAGAAACATCTGAGGGTTAATCTAATTAAAATAATACATCTAAGGTATTTTATGTTATTTAAAATAAACTGTTTCGAGGAATTTCATTTTTGAATGGCACGATCAAATTTATTTAATAATAGTTATTCTCGTTCGTTTGGTAATGTCAAAGTGGAAATCCTAATATTAGATTTACATCTACGGAAACCTAGATTTTTCGTGCCAATACAGTGGTCCACTGAATTCAAAGTGTGCATAAAAAGTAAGAGAAAATGGTCCACTTAGGAGAACTAATTTTTAAAGCTTAGAATACTCAACTATCAGTTTTATGGAAAAGGAAATGAAAAATGTTAACACGAATAATAGGATATTATTATTGGTTATCCATATTATGCACAAATATTGAGTATATCGTTGTAATAAATATATCTTCTAACACACAAACTAGAAAAGCAATATTCGTTTTTTGACAGTGTACAATATTTATTGTTATCACCAAGTAAAATAAGCTACGTCATTACAAATAACTAACATTATTTTACTTTTTGGCAATGCATCTCAGGTCGCCCTTAAATAAAATTCAAAAAAAAATGTGTACAGAATGAGCATTCAATTATAGTTTTTCACATATTGTTGCCAAGTTTGGAATTCTTAATGTGGAAATACTTTTGTAGATAATTCTTTCAAGCATAAACCCACCAGATTGGTTGCTAACCCATGAAAGTGTTGCCCTATCCGTAAGCTCTGTAGGTCGGATTGAACTTATTGAAATGTTGTAAGCATTCAGAAGTTCTCAAAATGTGGCGGTCAAGTATCAAATTTGTAGTGGCTTTAAAATAAGTGCTATGTTTGAGAGCCACTGCTAAAAATCATCAATGTTAAATGCCACTTGGCAAGCTATCCTAGGCAAATTTCTCTTTAAAGGGTTTAAATATTATTACAACGTTTACAACTAAATTTGTCAACACTATGTACTGTATGACAAGTGTGACTGCAACTGTAGTGGCTTATCCTTTAAAATAGGGTTTTTGTATTTGCCCTATGGCAGGTATCACTTTATATCCCACCATTTTCATACACTAAATAGTACAGATGATGTCCGTACAATATTTCAACATTTTAGAGTTACTACATATTAAACAGCACACAGTTTCAATATGATCACAACCATAGTTTGTTTAAAAATTAATAGCAACAGTGGATGCTTAAAAACAATCTTGGTAGGTACTACTAAAAAAAATTGAATTAACAAAAACAAAAACAGTAGTATGCCAAACAAAAAAAAAGGAGTTAATTATAGACAAAGATGGGCACAATGCAGTGGTTTAAATCTACTGAATATGTCAAATTTTGTATGTAAACAAAAGAATTAAAATTAAACGCCTAATGTTAATATACAGAGCGTCTCCGACAAATACATCTTAATGTTAAATGACCATCAATTCTGTTTTTGAATTGTCTGTAACTTAAAGCGGCAGAAATATTAACTTAATCCCATGAAATCAACCACTTTGTATATTTAAATTAATGTATGGTATTTTCGTATTTTAAGGGCACTTATTTGAGGATTTTACGAATGCACAGTGGAAAAAAGCTGACCTTTCACATTCACGTAGTTTTGAATGCTTTATGTTGAAATGTCTACAGAGTTAGGTTATGGTATCGTATGTTACAGTTCTGTTTGATTAGGTTGAACAATCATCCGGTTTATAAAGAAAATGTTGCATCCTATGAAGTGGATAATCATTTCAGGATATGAACAATTGCAATATTAATTATACAATAAAAATATAATGTGAACCAACTAGTGATGGGCATAATCGGATGGTTTCCATAATCGGAATGTTCAATTTCGGAATGTTTTTAAAAGTCGGAATATAAACCGATTATTTTACATTCCGTAAAAGCGAAAACGAGCGGCAGCTGGATTGGCACGGAATGAGTGCACGGTGCAAGTGTGAGCAGTCCGGTGCAAGAGTGCTGGCGGCCGGTGCAGGCGTGCCGGCTACCAGTGTAAGTGTGCCGATGGCCGGTGAAAGTGTACGCCGGCCGGTGCAAGTGTGCCGCCGGCCGACGCTCGCTGTGAGCTTATCGCTTTGCTTTTTTGTCGGCATGTCCATTTATTGTTTGGGGTAGTTGGGCGATCAGTAAAACAATTTAATTTATTACATACCCTACCGTACCTGACGCCGTCGATAGTAGTGTTATGATCGCGAATAGAATAGGGTGTAAGGTTGTAATATTTATTTCATCTATATTTTATAATTTATTTTTGTCAAAATGATAGGCAAGAGATCTCTCGCTATTTATTTACATTGAAATTAATTTGTTTATTGAAATTTGTTATGGCTCCCGGTTCAATGTGATCAGTTGTCTGGGAATTTTTCAAGTTAGCAGCTGATAAGCTGACAACAGCCTGTAGTTTATGCAATAAACAACTGCAAATTTATCACAGCATTTGTTGTGCAAACATCCCATTCAATATAAAGCCGAAAAGGGCCAAATTATCGCGAAAATAACGACCATAGCTCAGCACCAGAAAATATCCGTAGTAGTTCAACTTCAACAACTCCAGCATCAAGTTTAGCATATGATCTTCATTTAGCTCTGGTTGTAGTGTAGAGAAAAGGGTTGCTGTTGCTGAAGTACAAACCACTGCAAATTTACCAAAAGAACAGCGCCAAGACTATGGTTGCAACAAAAATAATTTATCAGAAGCGCAAATAAATAACCGTAAAAAAAATCTACAGACCTTTGTCAAGCATTGTCTATTGTAGAAAACAGTGGATTTTTGGAATACAGTAGAAGTTTAAACCCGCTTTACATACCTCCTTCAAGCAAAGTTCTAACAAACAAGCTGATGCCAGAATTACACCATGAAATTGTTGCAAAAAATAAAAGTAATGTATGACTCGGTTGATTACGCTGCCATTAGTACCGATTTATGGACTTCCGATGGTCAAGCTAGATATGTAAGTGTTGTAAACCATTTTATTCTAATATGAAAATATATTCTCGCGTGCATGCCACCAGCGAAATTCAAGACTCATCACACGGCTCTAAACATTTCTAAGGCTATAATAAAAATTTTAAAGGAATGCCATACTGAAAATAAAATTGTAACGGTTATTTCAGATAATGCAGCAAACACGCAAAAGGCAATAAATGAACATTTGCGTATGCATCACCACCCTTGTATCGCGCATAGTTAATAGTTAAAAATGACTCTCTGAAATCAACAGACAATGAGGAGCTTACACGTCTGCTGAAAAAATGCGGAGAATTAGTAGTATTTTAAACATAGTGCTTTAGCCACTATTGAATTCATAAAATGCCAACAACTGATGGGTCTACCAGTGCTTAAAATAAAACAAGACATCAACATTAGATGGAACTTCACCTTATTTATGCTCCAGGGATTGATAGAAATAAAAGATTCTCTGTCAATCACTATCACAAACCTCCCGCAAGCACCTCAGTTCTTAGATGCAGAAGAATGGACTATTATATCAGATTGCGTTATGTTATTGAAACCACTAGATGCAATGACAACTGAAATATCCGGGGAATATTATACCACGATGTCATTGGATATTCCTTTGGTGCGTGGTTTGCAATATGGTCTCAAAAACATGATGACCTGAACAGATTCTGGCAAAAAATTGCAACAAAACCTGTTAGGGGAAACTGTTGTACCTTGAAACATTTGAAATAGCTTCGGTTGGTGTTGCTCTCTAGTGGATGTTCTCGCATCTAAAGTCAGTCCTATTCAGGAGTCATTCGCCAGTATACTTTCGTCTGCGGATGTGAACGGCTTCACTGTTTTTTCAATTCTCCGATACTTTCATAAATAAACATGCCGCCTGTATTTCATCTCTTCCTCCTACATTTTTTGAAGGTAAGTGATTGATTATTTGCACTGATATACCTTACACGACGTAACCCATCTGGTTTGTCATGAAAAACAATTTGGAAGGAGTAGCTTGTGTTTTTCCATAATGGACGACCATCTTGTACCTTGGAACAGACCTGTGACAGCGACGGGACCTTTTGTACCTTGAAACACTGAATTTTCCACCAAACTTTAGTGTTTTTTTAGTTGAGAAATCGTCTTTTATCATTTCTTTCCACTGTTTATTGACTTTTTGTCCCATTTTGCTACAGATATTCTGCTACAATGCCGAGAAGTAAGAAAGGACTAACACGCCTCCCTGTAAATATTGAGAATTTGGCCGCTGCTGTGATTACTCTCACATGCAATGATGAAGAGAGATTATCACCGAGAGAGGCAGGTAGTGTTTAAAATTCCAATTGCAACTCTGTTCCGTCATGTACGTAAACACAAGGCAAGAAATGCAGCAGAATTTCAATATGAAAGTGTCTTGGATGAGAATAGTGTTTTCAAAAGATGAACAGAGGGAGCTGGTTGATTATGTTATAAAAGTAGATCGAATGCACTATGGTCTAACGAAAAAAGGAATGAGAAAGCTTGCTTTCAAGTATGCTAAGGCAAATAACAAGAATGTGCCAGATACTTGGGATGAAAATAAAACAGCAGGGGAAAAATGGATGAGGCACTTCATGAAAAGACATGGAAATCAACTGTCCATCCGAAAACCTGAAGCCACTAACTTGGCTCATGCAACCAGCTTCAATAAAACGAGCTATGGTAAGTTCATGACTAACTTGGAAGACATTCATCGCCGTTTTGGTCCTACACCGCTTGAAAGGATTTGGAATTTGGACGAAACTGGTTGCACTACAGTGCAAGCTCCGCCTAAAATTGTTGCCCCCACAGGAGTTAAACAACTTCGTAGCACAACTTCTGCTGAAAGAGGTCAATTAGTGACTGTGATACGTGCTGTCAGTGGCCCCAATGATTATATTTCCAAAGATGAATTTTAAGGACTACATGCTTACTGGAGCCCCTCCTGGTACTCTAGGCTCAACCAACCCATCTGGGTGGTCGAATGAGGTACAATTCTTCAAGTTCATGGGGCATTTCATAAAAACATGCTAAGCCATCTAAGGAAGAACCAGTTCTCCTCATCCTTGACAACCATGAGTCTCACAAGTAGCGGAAATGGCATCACAAAGTGGCATCAAGATGTTGACTTTCCCTCCCCACGCTTCAGGACGTCTACAACCACTCGACTGTGTGTGTAACATTGTTTGGTCCTATCAAGACGTACTACAACCAGGTCTTGGATGCATGGCACATGAACAACCCCGGTAAAACATTTGGCATTTACAACGTAGCAGAGGCTGTCGGCTTAGCTTTTCCAAGAGCTTTTACTCCAAACAACATTTGCAGTGGTTTCAGGCACCCTGGAATATACCCTCTCAACAGAGCTGCTTTCTGTGATGATGATTTTGAACCGACCTCTGTTACTGACCGCCCCAACCCAGAGGTAACCAGTTCAGAAATAATCTCTCTTCCTGGGTCATCTCAAATCTTAATCTCAAAAACCCTATCTTACACTTCATTTCTGAACATAGGCTGCTCTCATTTCTCTCCATTTATTTCTATTCTGCGCTTGTCCTGTGAAGTTTAGTCCTGCAGTCAGTTTTAAGTCATCTGTCCAGCGCATTTGTGGTCATCCTCTTGTTCTTTTCCTGGGTCATTATCAGCCATAAATCCAGGTCCATCGCACGTGCAAACCTCTTTCTCTCGTAATGGGAAAACCCCACAATCAAGCTTGCTAAATGATAAAAGACGGACTCCTGAGCAGGTGCAACCGTATCCAAAGGCTCCTCCTAGGAAGGATACTACAAGAACGAGAATAACAGGGACTACAAAAGTCCTCAAGGTCACACCCATGAAAGAAGAGCTTAGAAAGCAAAAAACGATTCCAAATGTTAACCAGCCGAAGATGAAGAAGCCACCTCGCAATAAGAAAAAAGCTACAGCAAGAGCATTGTTTGAAAGCTCCGATGAAAATACGGAAGATCCTCCATGTCAAGATGAGAGTGATATTGAAGGAAAAACATTGGAAGAACTTTTTTCTTCATCGGATGACGAAGAAGAGATCCAAACCCCTTTGGCTAACAACATCTCAGATGGATCATACGTCCTCGTTAAATTTCTTGGAAAAAGAGATTTAGTCCACTACGTTGGATGTGTTACACAAAAACTCTCACCAAGTGAGTTTGAACTCGGCTACCTAAGGAAGAAGAGTGAAAAAATTTTCTGTTACCCGTCAGTGCTTGATATCGCTGCAGTTGATATCATGGACATTGTAGCTCTTCTGCCTGCTCCAACTAGAGAAGGAAGTGACAGAATTAGAGAAATAAAGTCTTTTAACTTCCCATTCTACAAGTTTTCTTAGTTTATGAACAGAATCAGATGTTCAATGTTTGCAGTTTATAAGAAAATACGTCTAGCTAAGTTTTCAAAGTTTATTCACTGTGTTTAAATTGACAAAATATAATACTTTGTTCGTTTTCTGCTGGTTTTTCTTAAAAATATTTAACGTTTCAAGGTACAGGAGCAATGTCGTACCTTGGAACAAAAATCTTCCTTCACATTTTGCTCCACAGACTCAACCAAACATAACGAAATCCAAATTTTTGTTCCTAGAACTATTAGTCTGGATTGCTGTGAGGTGTTGGCACCAGAAACAATGTGATATTGATGAATTTCGAAGTGCGATTACCAAGCAATGAAAAAGTGTTCCAAGGTACAACCCCTACACAACATTTCCAGAAGATTGGGTTGTTTTGAAAGTTACAAATTAGCAGCAAAAGTTACGTTTCTTTAAAAAAAAAACAGCGTTCGGAAGGAAAAATCGAAAAACGCGCAAACCTGGATAGTAGATGAACTTACTCAAATAGCACATCAAGAAGCTAGTACTACTGCAAGTGGCCCAGAGGTGGCGGAAGGAAACATATCTGATACGGATAATTCGTTCTCTGGGCACATTTTGATAAAAATCTTGCACAAGTAAAAAATACAGTAACTCCGACCACTGCTGTAATATGGCTGTGGAACTGCCACATGTGGCTAGAACTAGCAATCCATTAGTTTTTGGGAGAAACACAAATTAACTCTACCGGAATTATATAAAATTCATCTTAAATATCTCGGCTGCCCAGCATCATCTGTACCTTCGGAGCGAGTGTTTCCTAAAACAGGGCAGATAACGAACATAAGAAAAAATCGAAGAGCCTCGAACAATTTGAATAAAATTATACTCCTTAACAGTTATTTTTCTAATCCATTTTGGATTTATTTTTATTTATTGCATTTTTGAGATTTTTTTAAATTATGTATACGTTTTTTATTTACTGATTACTACCTATTGTATTTTCATTTGTTACAATTTATGGCATCAGAAAAAGTTTTCTTTTTAGATGCTACTTATACAAAATGTTTCAGTTTATGTTGGTACATATTTATTTTTAAGCCGGTCCCAGACACATTGCGAATATTCGCAAATACAGGCATTCGCGAGTAGTGTGGGGCAAGGCATTTGCACTACGTGTATGCTCGTACTCGTACTCGGGCTGTTCCCATCGGTTGTCGGTAAATACAACACGAGTCAAAGGAAAACTACATACGTTTTTCCTGGTAATCGCACTCGCCGTGGAGCTCCCAGACTATTCGTGAACCATTGCGATTACTCGTGTATACTTACGATTGCTTTGTTCCTTGACTTTATTTTTAGTTATTGCATAGCAGTACGACGCGACGACGCGCTTATGTTATTACTACTAGTCTGTTTTCGGCTCGCGAATATTTTGCGTAGCTCGTGGAACCTAGCGATTAATAACGAGTCTGAATCACAAGCATTCCCGAATGTTAATTGTACAAGTATCTACGAGTCGTGTGGGAGGTAGGACTGGGCATTGGCTATACTCGTAAATAATCGCACTCGTGAATACTTGCGATGTGTCTGGGACCGGCTTTAGACAAAGGCCTCCCCTAATATTTTCTACTGTGCTTGGTTTGAAACAAGTTGAATCCACTTTGGGCTTGTGCTTCGAAGCTCAACGATCGTTTTATCAGTCCATTTCAGTTTTGGACGTCATCTTCTTTTTCCTTCCCAAGGTCGCTATTGTATAATTCTTCTTATCCACTTTTCTTCACTCATTCTTGCGACATGCTCCGTCCAAATCCAGTTCTGTTTAACTATTGTCGTTGTTATCTTCCACGAATGTCTTCCTATCCTGATGTATCCATCCCTCTTTCATCTGCTGTCATGATATTTATTGCCACTTTAGCAAATGGGCAATATTCCGTACCACAGCTCAATACAAGTATTGGCAGTTTTGAAAGTCCCTGTAACCACGTATTTTAACCGCCCAAAGGCAATCCATCCCTTTTTGGTTTTTATTTTTAACTATACTATCTGGTATAGTTTTCTTGTGGCTATCATTTTTCCTAAATAGATCAAATCGTCCACTTCCTCCATTTCTTATGTTTCTATTTTAATCTTACTTGATTTTCGTCTTCTATTATGCTTGTCATTTATCTAGTTTCGCTCCTGTTTGTTTTCAATCGCGCCTTTTCTGATTTCTCATTTAATTCGTCGCTTCTTCTGTAATTCGTGAA
>JABXWE010006114.1:0-37111 GCA_014611495.1 Limonius californicus | reverse complement strand
AAAAAAAAAAAAAATTTAGAGGGTGTTCAAATTTACTTGTGCACAAAATCTTTCTAATATTGCCATATAAATCTTAAGAACAAAAATGTGTTCATAATCAAGCTCGGAATATAAAACTCAAATTTAGATTAAGAAAGTATAAGGGGTGTTTAAAATAAACTGTTCGTATCATTTAACATTGAATAATGGATTTACTTGTGAGGGAAAGTTTAACCAGTACAGTTTTTTGATTATGCTTATGTAAGAAACATACAGGGCCTTCAAATTATTTAAGTTAAAAAAGTTTTCAAGAAAAATATATTTACAACTAGGCATTGAAAAGTATTAAGCAGGAGAATGTTTTTATGTGACACAATTTTATAAATATTATTAGGAAAATATTTACTAACAAATATAATTTTATTACAATTCACAAGTGTTAGACTGGCAGTACGTACATACATAGTGTTTAGGAATTAAGAATAATAGGCACATTAAATACTTCAACAAATTGATTGTATGTAAAGACTTTTTTGGTGTAAACTCTATTTGCAAGTGCTTAATGTACCAGCGATAACACGTACAGAGGGATCAATAATGATTAATTTTAGTTTTTCAAGTCTTTTGCTTTAAAAATAGGACGGTTATTAAATTTTATGAAAACTAAGTAAGGTCTATGAACTATACAGCGTGATACATATATTGATAAATTATTAATATTATATAAGGCTAGTATGATTTTTAATAAAAATCTGTTCAGAAAAGTGTTTTTACAAAACAGTCATTCAGAGTTCCACATGAAATTTTTTTTACATAATTCTGTAGGTGCATGCTCTAAATTCCGCAGAATTTTGTTCAGATCTGCGTCGTATCGATGCGCAAACGAGGAATTTTTAGTGTTCATCAATGATCACAGACGGCAAAGACGTAAATGTTTTACCGTGTGTTTACACCATCGCGCCGGCGCTAACTCGTTCGCGCCCTTCTTTCATTGCTGTTCATGTAAAATAAATAAATAAAAGCGCTACGAACTTATGCATTAACCTAATATTATGAAACCTTGACAGAATTCTACATTATCGACAGTCACGTGGTTATTTTTACGGTTTGCTCATAGGTGTTGGCGTAATTTTATCCTCTTTGCGCATGCTCAGAAACAATTTCTCAGAACAAAATTTGAAGAGGAAATTTTGTATAAAATTCTGTGACATGTCACACTAGCCTAAGACCTGTATGATATGGCACAGAATTTTGTAGAAATTTTGAACATAATTTTGTACAAAATTCTGCGCCGTGTCATACAAACCTAATAACGTGTTTTAAAGAATTTTGTACACAGTTTTGTGAATTAATTTTGTACAAAATTCTGTACCGTGTCACACAGGCCTAATACATGTTTACAAAATTCTGTACTATGTCATACAGGCCTAATGCGTGGTTACAAAATTCTGTACTATGTCATACAGGCCTAATACGTGGTTACAGAATTTTTACACAATTTTGAACATAATTTTGTACTAAATTCTGTACTGTATCATACAGGCCTAACAATACACATTGCACGAATTAAAAAAAATTAATTTATTTCTTGGTACAACTATAACTTGTTATAATGTTAACATATACAGGGTGTCTGTTTACCTGTTTCTAGGTCGTACTTCGAGTCAAATGAACGGGTTGGTCCATAGTCAGAGCGCAAATAGTCACATACCTCCACCACCGCCTGGTTTTATGCAAACAAATACACATATGAACTCTTTTGGTAAGACGGAAACACGTGACGACTTCTTGTGCATCTTTTTTACGGGAATTATCTTTGTTGCAGGTAGCAAAATATTACCGTATTTAAATATGGGAAATAGCCAACAACAGCAACAAATAAGTAGCTCTACGCAAAATAATTGGTCGGGAAATTATAGTCAAGTGCAACAGCAGCAACAACAACAGCCACAACATAATAATAAGGGTCTGTGATTCAGCCAAGTGATTTTAAGGTGGGATCTGATTGTTTGCGATTGTTTTAGGTTTAGGAACATGTAACGACTGGAAAGTGCTAGATCCGGCGATCGTATCATCCAGTAGACACTTTCTTTTAGCGAACATGCAGCCTAGGGAGCACTATAACAATTTGCAGCCGCTGGCTGCGCAACAGTTACAAAATGGACCAGTTAGATCGTTCGACTACCCAAATTTTTCAAATTTTAATCCACAAATACAAGCCAACAGCTATAATAATTTTTCACATATTAATACCCAGCAGAACTTAAATTGGCTGGGAAACGAATTGAACTCACAGATCGCTAGCCCACCTGGTTTTAGAGCAAATAACCAAGCTACGAAACAAC
This sequence comes from Limonius californicus, assembly GCA_014611495.1. Classification (NCBI taxonomy): domain Eukaryota; kingdom Metazoa; phylum Arthropoda; class Insecta; order Coleoptera; family Elateridae; genus Limonius; species Limonius californicus. The sequence goes on along the minus strand of JABXWE010006114.1, from coordinate 34,787 downwards.
AAGAATGTTAAATTCCATCATTATTTGTATCTCCACCATTACTGCGCTCTGTGAACTTTGACTTTCACGTCGAGTGTGTTTTGTCTCTTCTGGTTCGAAATTCCATGTCGAATAAGCATAACCTAGAAATTATTTTAAGCTTAATATGCACACTATAAAGGGGGGAAGGGAGAGGGCCGAAGCGGGGGTCGAGTCAAATTGTATTATTTTTTGTTGTCGATGGTCGGAAGGGAGAAGTTCACATTGGGCACTGGCGGCCTGTTATTTTGGTAGACACTATCTGTGTTTCTTTCTCTTGTAAAACTTATTGATTATAAATCGTATTTAAAAATATTTGTGGGTGCTTGGCCAATATGAAATGTAATTTTAAACATGATTCAGTGCGATTTAATAAACAAATATGGTTAATTAATTTGAGTATATCAAAACAGCTAATTATAATATACTACTACATTACAACTTTGGTGTATTATTTCTTTTTTGGTCTAGTTTGCGTTGTAGGTTTGTGTTGGAAAATTCAAAAAGCGACGTAGCTAGTGCGTATCTAATCTAGTGCGGTCGGTCAAAAAAAAGAGGTTTTTTTTTACATTAGTTTGATATACGACATTCCAATACAAAGGATTTTGATTCAAAAGAGCAGAACTAACATCATTACAGCTAAGCAAGTTTATTTAGTTAAAAGATAGATAGATCATAGGCAAATAAACACATAGACCTCTGACCGCCTGTATTTATATTATTGAATAGTGTGGGTGCAGACCTGAAGATGTCTCTCCTGTTGGTTAAACACTACGTACTACGTCGTAATTTCTTCACAAATAGATGTCCAATGTCCCGGAGGTCCGTGCTAATACAGATTATTCTTACGTACTTATTTGCCTATGTTCTAACAATGCAAGAGATTTATGATTCACCAGACACTTTTTTTTTTAAATTAGCACTACAATCTGTCACAAATAGACATTCAATGTTGATTGATCAAATAATCGTAAGTAGATGAGAGTGATAAGTGTGAAGGGTGAAATTAAGATATTTAAGTGTGTTGTAGAGCTCCGATATAAAAGTTGATTTTCGGCCGTATCGAGCGAATACAACACAAGGAAAGTAGTGGAGAAAGAGAAAACAAAGGGTGAAGATAAGGTACAAACAGAAATAAGCTCAAGTACACCAGATCAGGGAGTGAATTTTACAATTTACTTAAGAATTTCGAGGTTAAGGGATTTGTAAATAAGGTCAAGAATTGCATGTCAATAAATAGATAAGTGATTTGAAGAGCAAGAATAGAACGGTTACGCGCAGAATTTCCAAGATAGGCAACCCAGTATACGTGAAAGTATCCAGCAAGAAGAAAGGGGCTCTCTACCATTGAAAATACAAAGAAGGTGGTGGCTGCAATAATTAGAGTTATCGATCGCTACTGTATAGAAAAGCAACAAGATGGAGAAAATACAAGAAATGTTCGAGCAAATACAAAGCAAGTTGCAAGAAATGGACAAGAAACTCGAAAAAATAACAACGGAAATGATTGAGGTGAAACAAGAAAACGAGCAACTGAAGGGAAAAGCAAAAAAGCAAGAAAAAAGGATAGAATTCTTAGAAAGAGAAACCGGAAAGAAGAATTTAGTAATAACAGGAATAGTCGAAGAAGAAGACGAAGGGGAAAGAGAAGCATTAGAAAAAATCGTAGAAGTGACGAAAAAAATAGGGATAGAGATGGAGGAAGGGAAAGACGTAGATGATGTCCAAAGACTAGGGAAAGTTAAAAGGAACAGCCCAAGGCTCATGTTGCTAAAATGAGAAAGTACAGCAAAAAAATAGAAATATTAGAGAAAGCCAAAATGTTAAAAGATACTAATATCTGGATCAGCGAAGACATCCCCATAGAAATTAGGGAAGAGCGGAAACTGTTAACCCCATTGATGAAGGAAGCGAGACAAGCTGGAGTGAAAGCAATTATAAAATACAATAAGTTGATCCTGAACAATGAAGTATACGGCGCAGAAGAAGAGGAAGCTATAAAACAGTATCTAGCAGAAGCTGCTAAAGAGAAACATGAAAATAGGAGGACAAAAAGATCAGTTAGTGAAAGATCACCGGAGGAAGACCCCCTAGTAGCTCAGTCAAGGAAAATAACTAGAACTAATACAGAAAAAAACTAAGTAGGAAAGAAAAGGAGGAAAATAGTGGCAACGACAAAGGCACCGGTCAAGGAATAGAACAAAAGAATAGAGATAGTAAAAAAGTAAGGAAAGAAGAGGACAAAGTTAGAAAGATAGGGACGTGGAACATTAAGAGTATGAGCGGAAAAGAAGTAGAGCTAGTTAATGAATTTGAGAGAGCGGGACTAGAAATACTAATAATACCCGAGACAAAAAAGAAAGGAAAGGGAGTTTTAGAATTGGAGAACGGGCACACGTTGATCTGGAGTGGAGTTGGCGAGAAAGGAAGGGCACAAGCAGGGATAGGATGTATAGTTCATAATGACATTAAAAACACAATAAAGAAATGGGACGCAATGTCAGAAAGAATCTTGATAGTAGAAATAAAGTATCTAAAGTATGAAGAAACGATGATTGCGGTATACGGACCCAACGAAGATGAGAGAGCACAAGAAAAAGACAAATTTTGGGAGCAGTTAAGCCTAGCGGTAGAAGCGGCCACAGGAAGGATTTATGTAGTGGGTGACCTAAATGCGAGAGTGGGGAAACGAGATGAGGAATACAAAGTGATTGGTAAATTTGGGGAAGAAATAAGAAATAACAATGGGAGAAGGCTGCTGGACTTCTGTACAGTGTACGATTTAATAATCGCAAATTCCTTCTATAAATACAGAGACATCCATAAATATACGAGAGCAGTGCTAAGCAGGGGAGAATACTCTATTATAGATTACATAATAGTAGAGAGTAGCAGTAAAGCAATAATAAACGACAGTGGTTAGGAGAGGATTCGAGATTGGAAGTGATAATTTTCTGGTAGTAGGCAAAATTAAACGTAAACAAGGGGAAGAGAACCCACAAGAAGACAAGAAAGAACTAAAGAAAAGAAAAGAAACGATAAGAAATTATAAACTATGGAATGAAGAAATAGCGAGAAAATACGAAGAAGCTGTAGAAAATGAAATATTGAAGAGGAAAAAAGATGACAATAATGCACAAACGGAAGATTTGTGGGAAGTGTTTAGAAATATAATCGTGGAGACGGCCAAAAAGGTATGTGAAACGTATAAAGAAAATAGTAACAAGAAACAAACGGTTTGGTGGACCGAAGAAATTAAACAACAGGTAAAAAAGAAAAGAAAATGGAAAGAATACTTAAGCAAGAAAACAGAAGAGAAGTATGAAGAATATAAGAAACAAAGGGAAGAAGTCAAGAAGATAGTTAGCGAATTTAAGCAAAAGGCATGGAAGGAGTTCGGGGACAAACTCGAAAAGGATAGTAAAGGGAATCAAAAACTGTTCTCCAAGGTATTAAAAAACCTAAGGAGAAACGAAAAAGTAGATACAATTGGAATTAAAAACGAAAAAGGAGAGATACTAAGAAGTGAGGCAGAAATCATGAATCGGTGGAAAGAGTACTTCCAAAAGCTGCTTATAGCAGAAACAGAACACGAACTAGAAAACCCGCAAGACGAAGGCGGAGGAACTGCAAGAGCAGCAAAAGGAGAAGAAATCGAAGGAAATGAGATCACGATGGAAGAATCACAGTGGAAGCAATAAAAGTGTTGAAGTATGGAAAAGCCCCAGGCAGGGACGGAATTACGACGGGGATGATAACACATATGGGGATAAGTGGGCGACAAACATTACTAAGGATATTTAATAGAGTATAGAAAGAAGAAAAAATACCATGTGAATGGGAATTGGGATTAATACTACCACTTTTCAAACGAGGAGATTCGATGGACTGCAATAACTACAGAGGGATAGCCCTACTGAGCACAGTATTAAAGCTATTCAAAAAAATCATTGAGAGAAGATTGCGGAAGGAAGTGGAGCCGAAGATACTGCAAGTGCAAAGCGGGTTCAGGCAAGGGAAGAGTACGCAAGACCAAGTGTTCACAATCAAAGAGATCATTAGCAGGGCAAGAGCAAGATCTAAAGCAATCTATCTAGCTTTCATAGACATGGAAAAGGCCTTCGATAGAGTGCCGAGGGAGAAAATATGGGAATGCTTAATGAGAAAAATATAGACGAGAAATTAATCAGGGTAACTAAATGCCTTTACCGGAAAACAAAAAATAGGGTAATAAGTAAGAAAGCAGAATCTGAGACATTCTATACGAAGATGGGTGTTAGACAGGGATGGAGCCTCAGCCCGTTGTTATTTATCACCTTTATGGATAAAGTAATCAGAGAGGCAAAACAAAGAACAAAAACTTTATTTGTGGGATACAGAAACTTGGAAAGAGTCGACATTTCAGAATGTGCATTCGCGGATGACGTAGCACTAACAGCAGGCAATGAAAAAGATTTAAAAGAAAATTTGAAAGTGTGGAATGAAGTGCTGAAGGAAAATGGAATGAATCTGAACAAATCAAAAACAAAAACAATGGTAATAGACGGAGAAAGGAAAGAAGTAGAAGTAAGAATTGAAGGGGAAGCAATAGAACAGGTGAATAATTTTAAATATTTGGGAGTAAACATAGAAGAGACAGGCAACCAAGGTGTGGAGGTAAATAACAGACTGGAAGCGACGAATAAAGTATACTACGCTCTGAGTAAAGCTTTTATAAATAAAAAAGAAATAAGAAAGGAAACAAAAATGAAGGTATTTAAGGCAATATATAGGCCAATCCTCACTTATGGGTGTGAATCATGGGTGCCGTCGGAAAGAGAGAAAAGCAAGATTAGAGCTGCAGAGATGAAGTACCTAAGGAGGGTGCTGGGAGTTACCAAAAGAGACAGACTTAGGAATGAAACAATAAGACAAGAACTGAATACTGCGTCCATAGAGGAATTTATAAAATGTAGACAATAACTAGGTTGGTGGGGACACCTGCAAAGGATGGAAGGAAAAGAACAAACAAAGAAGATATGGGAATCCAAAAAGCCATGCAAAAGGAAAAGAGGGAGGCCAAAGCAAACGTGGGACGAAGTAATTGAGAAGATCCTAAAGAAGAAGGGGAAATCGTGGGCAGAGGCTAAAAGGCTGGCAGAAGACAGAGTCAAATGGAAAAAGTTTATAAAGGGCTAAATGAGATAAAGTGTATCATGTAAAGATAGTGAATTGTAAGCTGAAAATTGAAAATACGGTAAATTATAATGAGATATAGCATCCCTACACCCTAAGGGTATAAAGGGAAATGATTATATATATATATATATATATATAAGTAGATGAGAGGCATGAAGGTGAAGCATCCAGTGATGTTTCACCTATATTAAACTTAAACTAGATTAACAAAATCGGTCTAATTAAAACTACTAAGTCACTTCACTGCAATTTTATTCAAATCTGTTTATCAGATCCAGAGGTTTAAATCGTTTTAAGCGAGGTTGCACCTCGTCGTCTCTTTCTAATAAGCACTCCACTAGGATGTTTGGGTGACCGCTAATCCGGTCTTGATATCGCGCACTAAACCGTTGTATTTCCACATTAACTGTAGGAACGGCGAGTTCGCGCCTGATAGATTCGTTAGGGACGTACCACGGTGCTTTTACGATGGTTCTGAGTACCTTGGATTGGAATCTCCATAGGATTTCGATATTAGATATTTTAGCGGTACCTACCCCAGAGTTGGATTCCGTACGTCCATATCGGTTTAATCATAGTTTTATAAAGAAGTAACTTGCTCTCCAACGATAGTTGTGAGCCTATCAGCCAGTACATTTTCTGTAGTTTTAAGCCCATTTGCTTGCGTTTTGCCCATATGTGGGTTCTCCAGGTGAGTCTTTTATCCAAGTGAATACCGAGATACTTAGCGCTTTCAGCTTGCGGAATTTGTTGGTTGTTGAGCATCAGGGGTGGGCAGTTACCTCTCCTTAAGGTGAATGTTACTTGGACTGATTTACTGTCATTTATTTTAATACGCCACTTTCTACACCATTGCTGTATTTTACGTAGGTGGGCTTGCAGAAGTTGGGTTGCTAGGTTAGGGTCGGTGTGTGATGTCAGTATGGCCGTATCGTCGGCGAATGTAGCGGTCATACTCGTTGTTGCAGTCGGGAGATCCGCCGTAAATAACAGGTACAGGGGTGGGCCTAACACACTCCCCTGGGGAACACCCGAGTTTATGGGGTAAAGAGGTGACAATTCGTTGCCATATCTGGTGTGAAAGTGTCGGTTGGATAAGTATGATCTTAAAAGTTCGAAGTAGTCTGTAGGCAGGGAAATCTTGATTTTACAAAGCAGACCGTCAATCCAGACCTTATCGAAGGCTTAAGCGATATCCAGGAATACAGCGGCACAGTACCTACGGTCTTCGAAATCTTTGGTAATATTGTCCACAACCCGGTGAATTTGTTCAATTGTTGCATGATTTTTCCGGAAACCAAATTGGTGGTCAGGGATGAGGTGGTTGCCCATGAGGATTGGGTGTAACTTAGTCAACAGCATTTTTTCGAACACTTGACAAAACCGGTAATAAGCTGATCGGTCTGTACGATGCTGGTTGATCAGATGGTTTGCCGGGCTTTTGGAATTAAAATAATTACTGCGATTTTCCATTGTTCTGGAAAGTGTCTAAGCCTTAATAAGTATTACATTGAATAAGTATGTTATGTATTAGAAGCCTTTTTGAGGTAGGTTTTTGAGAATTGTTCTAGTGATTAGATCGTGGCCCGGGGTTGTGGGGGTTTACGTGTTTGAGAATAGTGTCTTCTACTTGGTGCAGTTTAAATTTTTTAATTGGCATGCACATTTGGTACGGCATTTCTTTTCACTTGGACAATTTACTGGGCTGACATGTTGGATGTTGTCCGGGGTAGCTTGGCGAGCCGCCTCCTGTACTACCTGGGTGAAATGTAGTACTGCTTCATCTAAGTTCGTAGTAGTTTTTAACGATATGTACGAGTGTAATAATTCGTCGATCAGCTCTTGAAAATTAATCCAATTTGTGAGTTTGTTAGTAAGTGAGGGAACCTTCTCCTTAATTATTATGTTTGTGCCCAGGGTTACTAGAACTGGGGAGTGATCGGTAGAGAGGTCAAGACTAGAATTTGCACTAAGGAGGTTTAAGTTTATTCCCTTTACATAGCATAAGTCCAGCAGGTCTGGTTGATTATTGGGGTCCATGGGCCAATATGTTGGTTCACCTGTGGACAAGGGCGTTAGTCCCAAATTGTTTACGGCTTTTAGCATCCTTTACCTTTGGTTGTGCTTATTCTAGCGCCCCAATGGGTATGTTTTGCATTAAAGTCGCCTCCCGAGATGTGCGGAAATAGTGTTCATACGTGTCTCGTTTGTTATTGTGCCTTGGTGGACAGTAGACCGCAGATATTGTAAGTGGACCCCGCCAGTCTTCAGTGACTATTGATGTGGCTTGTAGTTGTGGTTGATTGTATTTAGGGAGTTCGTAGAGCTTAATTGAGTTCTTAATAATTATGGCAGTGCCACCATGAGCTGTCCCATCTGGATGTTGGGTTACATAGACTGCATAGTTTGGTATTTTAAAGTAGGTACGGTGTGTGAAATGATCTTCTGAAATTAGTTCGATGTCGATACAATGGTTTATAATGAAGGCAGTAAGTTCGTCTTTGTATTGTGGCAGCCCATTGGCGTTCCAAACCGCTAGTTTAAGGTGATGGTCCATTATGAGTTTTAGATACAATCGTGGTTAAGAGGTTTTACATGGTGCTCATCTGTTCCATAAGCTGTTTCATCATAAGTCTTAGTTCAACCATGTCGTTTGATTGGTTTGTCAGTCCAGTATTGTGTTGGGAAAGATGAATGCTGCTGGGATGCTGGTTGTTAGAGTTTACTACTTGAGCGAAAGGAAGTCCGGGTTGGTAAGGTCTTGAATTTAGCAGGATCTTCTGTCGTAGTGGAGGGAACATTCTTTGCTGGAATTCTTTGTAGGCGGGACATCCTTTATAACTCGCAGGGTGGTTCCCGTTACAGTTCGCACACTTGACATCTTTAAATTTTTCTTTGTGTTCGCATTGTGCCGTGAGATGCAGGCCTGTGCACTTCACACAACGGGGAGATTTATTGCAGTAGTTTTTTGTGTGTCCGTGTTTCTGACACCTGGCGCATTGGGGGATTGTTCGTTTGGCTCGGGGAGGTTCAATTTTTACCACTGAGTGCATTACACTGTCAATTTTGTAGACTTCTTTGTTGTTGTCGGAAGGTTTAAGTTCTACAATAAAGAGGGGCAACTCCTTTTTTGTGCCGGCTTGTTTTACGTTCCAAACGTTAGTTGGTGTGTGCCCAAGAGCTATTAATTCCTCTTTTATTCCACTGATGTTCGTAGACGGATGTAGATTCCTGAGGAAAACTCGAAAATTACATTCTTGCTTGACCTGATAGGTGTGGAAGTCGGTATTCTTTTCCATCAGTCCTTTCGTTATTATTCTGTATTTTTCGGGTGTTTCAGGAAATATTTTGATTTCATCGTTTGGAAGAGGCTTTAGTGAGTACGCGTCTTTAGCAATAGATTCCAAGAATTGGATTAATGGTTCAGTGTTTTTCACCCCTGAGACGAATATCGGAGGGGGTTTAGGGTCTGATTTTTTAGGAGACGCTTTCTCTTGTTCCTGCGGTATCCCGTTGTCGAACAGGCTAAAACGGTTTTCAGGGTTAAGCCAGTAACTTGTGGGTTTAGGTTGTTTGTTCTGTTTTGTCTGCATATCAGGGTTTTCTTGCCGATCCCGTTTCTTACTACTGTATACCTGCCAGTCTGTGTTGCGGGATTCTGAGGTGGCTTGTTGCTGTTGATAGTCGAAGTGTGGTTGATAAGATGTGATGTACGAAGATGAGGGTGTGTCTTGAGTGGGAATATGCGTAGAAGTTTGGTTTAATTTGGGGAAATTTTGAGACTATTCGAAGTTTTGTTGGGTAAACTGTCCCGGCTGAGATTGGTCTGTCTGCATGGGAATGAATTGTTGATTAGTCAGAAAAGGTGTGGTTTGATTTTGGTATTAGTAGGCCATTTCGGCCTCAGATTATAATACAACAATATTTATCACGAGATGTTACGTACTACATTTCATTATTAATGAATATTACAACCTAATTGTATCTGTACAGACTAGGACGAATAAACATAATTTATTTATTGATGATTTTCTTTGAAAATGCCATTTTAAAGTGGTTCGGAGAGGACACATAATAATAACACAAACAAGCATAATTTCAAAATAGAATTTTTTGCATACTAACTAAATAATCTCCCATTGGTTGGACTTTCTTAACATGCGAAACATCATGGGAAATCCCCCCGTTGCAGTATATATAAGGCTTTCACAGGCCGTGACGACCCATTGCCTGGGTTATTTTCCTCCATTTTTGTATATCTACAGCTTTCTTTCTCCAGTCCTTTATTCCCATGTCTCTCAGGTCCTGCAGCACTTCCGCCTTCCATCTGTTTCTTGGTCTTCCTCTCGCTTTCCTCTCTATTGGGCTTATTTGCAGCATTGTTTTGGCCCATGGCCGAACGAGTAACCCACGTCTGCTACTGCGCATGGGAAAAGGACAGACTACAGACAACGTGACGTCAGCTGGTGCTCTTAGTGCCCGCTTTTGGCGAACGAACCACGCCTATACGTTTGATAATACTAGACAGACAGGTCATAATAGTCTGCTGTTTTTATGTAAATAATAAATGTTTACCAATATACGTAGGTATATCTTTTTATTGTTATATTAACTAATCAGTATGGTGTACTGTGCTGTATACGGATGCAACTCTTCTTCCAGACAGAAAAACGAAAAATTTAGTTTTTATAGATTTTCTAAATGCCCGAAAATGAGTGATGTCTGGCTGAGCGCTTTTAAAAGAGCCGACAATTTTAATGTGAATACAGGACGAATTTGTTCTTTGCATTTTACAAAAAATGATAAAATTGTCGATCTTAAACAAAAACTATTAAACTATTCGCCCAAATGTTCATGTAAAATCAAAGTAAATGCCGTTCCTAGCTTAAATTTGCCAAATAATAAAGAAAGTGCAGATTTAGTATCACATAGGAAAGATCGTGAGGCGAAGAGACAAAATAAAAAAATAGTTGCCGAATTACTAAAAGTAGAGTAAGTGGTTAAAATAAATAATGATTGATACATAATTATCTTAATGTGGTATTACAGTTCAGTTAAAAATATATCCCTGGGCAGCAATTTCAATAATTGTAATTTAGAAAATATCGAGAACGATAACCTTCAAAACAAGTATGAACTTTTATTTATTTTCTATTTATTTTGCATGTAACTTTGTGTCGTCTTGGTGTTTGTTAATAAGTTATTATTTTCGTTTGTGTTACTCCTGCCGTAACATTTTTGTAAGGGTGATTTACTAATTATTAAGGTTGTGTTATGCAAGTTTATTTGTTTATTTTAATGTTTTTGTACTCCAGGTTTTATCTTGTTAACTTTAGGAATCAATAGAACAGGTTAAAATATGTGGCGTAGAAACCGAATAAAGTGCCCACTTTTTTAAGAATATTTGATACGCCACTGGGATTTTTTGGATTTTGGTTACTTTTTTGAAAACATTTAATTTAGAAAAAAAAAGTATTCTTGCAATATTTTCATAGGATTAGCGGTTTTCCTATAATTTCACATTTAAGGTTTAAAAATGCACCTTCAAATTTCGAAATAAGTTTATATTACAAACTAACATTTTAACTTGTTTTATAGATTCTTAAAGTTAACAAGACAAAACCTGAATCACCCTGTATATTAGACTCCGCCACGCACGTGTGTCAATTGATTCAATTCTTTTTTATTCTATTCTATCATATTCTTAATCGTTGCAGTGCTGTAAATGAGAGCGAGAAACGAAACTGCTGAATTACAACAGCAGATTGAATTACTTTTGCACGGAAATACTCTTTCGAAGACTGAAAATAATTCTTTCAAAAACGATATTACCAAAAAATGCGATATAAATTGCGCAAAGTCGAAAACTATTATGACAAAATTAGAAACCATTTTGACGGAAGGTCAGATAAAATGTTTGGCAAACGATGGAAAGAGAGTCGTATGGAAAGATGAGGATATATCAGCTGCTATATCTTTGCATGCTGCAGGCGCTCGCAGTTATAGATATTTAAAAAATAAATTAAAATATCCTTTACCTGCAGTTTCCACCTTGTACAAATGGGCTAGGAAAATTAAATGTCGTCCAGGAATCCTGTACGAAGTTTTACAACTGATGAAAACGAAAGAGATGGACAATTTGAACAAACTTACAGTAATATCATTCGATGAAATGAAAATTATGGGAAAGGTGTGCTATGACAAAATTAACGATTGTGTCATAGGCTCTTGTAATAACGCCCAAGTTGTTATTGCTCGTGGTTTAGTAGACAATTGGAAACAACCCGTTTATTATGACTTTGATGCAAAAATGAGTAAAGCAGTTATGTTTGAGATTATAAGTAAATTGGAAATGTCTGGCTATAGAGTAGTAGCGATTGTTAGTGATATGGGAACGTCTAATATAAGTGTGTGGAATGAACTAAACATTACATTAAATAATGTTAGTTTTCCCCATCCCGTTTTTCCCGAAAAACCTATACACGTGTTTGCTGATGTGCCCCATTTAATGAAGCTTGCAAGAAATCATTTATTAGACAGTGGCTTTCGAATTCACAATGATATTGTTAGTAAAGATTCTTTATATCAATTATTAGAAATAAATGCAACAACAGAACTAAAAGTAGCTTATAAGCTTACTCTAAAACATTTAACCGTTAAAGGTGCCGAAAGACAAAAGGTTGCATTAGCAACGCAGCTGTTATCAAACACCAATGCTAAAGCACTTCTCTGGTGTGGGGAGAACGGTATGATTAAAGCAAATAATTGGAAAATAACAAGTGAGTTTCTGAAAATCTTCAACGATTGGTTTGACACATTTAATGTGCGGCAGCCTGCTCCTGATAAACGAGAACGAATGAGTGCGTACGGATTGAATGTTGACGTACAGGAAAGAATTTTAAATAACATGATAAATTTTATAAGTGATATTCGGCCAAATGGTACTAGAAAATGTATGTGGCCCTTCCAGAAGGGTATAATAATATCATCGAAAGCATTGAAATGTTTGTATAATTATCTAAAAGCGGAGTATAATGTATCATATATATTAACATACCGTCTCAACCAAGATGTTCTTGAGAACTTTTTCTCTGTTATGAGGTCTGCAGGAGGATTGCATGACCACCCTTTGCCAACAGAATTTACTCAGCGTTTAAAGAAATATTTATTAGGAAGGAACGATACGATTTTATCACAAGCTGCTAACACTCAAGAAGATGACACTTCAAAAATTGATATTATTTCACATCTAGCCACTAGTTCAAATCTTGAAAACGAAGATGTTCCTATCATATCTTCAACAGTACTTAGCCGTTTGAAAATTGTCGACGACCAACCATCTGAGGAAGATTTAGATATGTTCTTCAAAGATATCACCGAAGAATGGCCGAAGGAATACTCGTCCGACCATGTCACCAAAAGCATCAATAACGCAGGAATTAATTATTTAGCAGGATATTTAGCCTACAGATTTCGTGAAACACATCGACATCTTGGAACTCCAACCGGATATTTTGGTAACAGCCACTGTAGCTCAACATCTCAGGCTGGATGTGGACTACCTGGATATAGATGTTTTATCAGAAGGTGGTCTTTTACTTCCTCATCCTAATTTTGTGACAGAAGTGCAGAAAATGGATAACATACTTAATGAATATAACAACGTAGGAAAAGGACCATATGTAATGAAAAGAAACTGCAATTATTTAACAAATTTATTTCCTATGTTAGTAGTACTAATTTAGACGAAAAAAATTATCAAAATTTTGCAACAACAAGAATGTTTATTAGAATTAATGAAATAAACACAAAGACTAAAGATGAAAAATACAAAAAAAAACAAAAAAAGTCAAAAACAACCACATAAATTTTTCAGTTTAAATTTTTCAATTGTTCATATTTAATTTTACATTTAATGTCTGGAATATCCTTAATTTGTATTTTTTTTCAAATAATCTGTGAAATAAAAACGTGTTTCTAAAGGTGCTTTCTTTTTTAAATAAACTAGTTAATAGTTCAGATCAAATAATGTTGAATAGTTGTGTTAAATGCGGCACTGTACTTAATACGGGCGATTTGTCAAAGCACCAGCTGACGTTATGCGCGAACAGAATATTTATGAACATGTCGGTGTGAGTAGCAGACCTCAACTATTCGTTCATTCGTTCGGCCATGGTTTTGGCCAATCTTCCCCTTCCCATTCTTTGGACGTGTCCTAACTGTCTTACTCGCTGTTGTTTCACATGTACTATTGTAGGTTCTTTGTATGTATAATGCTTCTAGCTCCTTGTTGGTTCTTCTCCGCCATTCCCCATCTACTTCGATTCCGCCGTATATTTGTTTAGTACCTTGCGTTCCCATACCAGCAATTTATTCTGTTTTACCACTCCTAGCTTCTATACCTCGCACCCATACGTCACTGTCGGCCTCAGCACTGTTTTATATGTTTGTATCTTCGTTTTCCACGATAAGTATTTAGACTTCAGAATTGATGCTAAGGCCCCAGCCGTTTTGTCTACCTTTGTCATCTCTGCTTGGTTTCTTCCTCTTTTATTCCGTGTTCTGTAAGGTGCACACATAGGTAAGTAAAATTCCTGACATTCTCCATCTCCAGTGTTTCTTCACTTTGTCGTTCCATTATTAGATTTTGGCTATCTGTTGGGTTTTGTTGATTCATCACCATGTATTTGGATTTCCCACCGTTGATTGCGAGACTCACTTTCCTCGCCTCGCTTTCGACTTTCTGTACTACTTTTTTTAGGTCTTCCTTATTGTTAGCTATTATTACCAAGTCGTCCGCGAAAGCTGTACATTGGTACCTTTTGCTGATTATGCTACCCGTTCTGTGTATTCCGCTTTTTCTTATTACATATTCTAGTACTGTATTAAATAGTCTTGTGGAAAGTGGATCTCCGTGTCTTACCTCGTTTCTCACAGGAAAACTCTCTGATATCCTTCCTTTCCATTTGATTTTATTCGTTGAGTTTTGTAGCGTCATCCGCACAAGTCTAATCATTTTTTCGGGTATTTTTAAGTTCTCCATTGCCTTGTATATCATTTCTCTGTTTAGGGTATCGTCAGCTTTTAAGAAGTCTATGAACACAACATGAATTTCCTTGTTGTATTCGTTACATATGTCTTGCGCTTCTTTTAAAATGAAAAGTTGGCCGGTCACTGAACGGCCGGGTCTGAAACCTGCTTGGTATTCGGATACTTCTTTTTCGGTGTAGGTTTGTAGTTTCTTTCTTATACTGGTCGCAATTATCTTATACATAGTATCTAGCAAAAATATTCCTCTTTAGTTATTGAAGATTGTTTTCTTTCCCTTCTTATGAATAGGTGTTATTAATGCTTCGGTCCATTCTATTGGGATCTTCTCTTCCGTCCATATTTTGGTGATTAGTTCGTGTACCTTTTTTATTAGTTCCTGTCCGCCGTACTTAATAGTTCATTTTCAATATCATTTTCTCCTGGAGCTTTCCCATTTTTTAACTTTCTTAGAATGGTTCTTATTTCCTCTTCAGTTGGGGGTTCTATGTTTTCTGATGCCTCTGCTCCTTCATTTTCTTCTATTTCTCCAGGGCTATGGCTTTTATTGTTCTCTTCGTTTTCTTTGGTTTCTGTTTCTCCTTCGCTCGGCAGGCATTGAAAGTATCTTTTCCGTCCTTGGACTATTTGTTCTTCGTTACTTATTCTCTTTCCGTTTTCGTCTTCGAATGCTGTTAGTATTTGTTGATATCCACTTCTTCTTTGCTTTATTTCTTGGTTGAAATTTTTTATCTCTCCATTTTTGTAATATTCTTCTATTTGTTCTGCGTTTCCTTGTCCGAATTTTCTCTTTGCTTCCCTGAAAAATCTTTTTTCTTTTTTCTTTGTTCTGCGTACTTTTCCCTGTCTTCCGTATTCTAACATTCTCTGTCTTACGTTTAGTTTTTCTTTTCTTTCCTTTACACACTCGGAGTTGAACCAGCTTTCTCTTTTCTCTTTTCTTTTCTTCTTTAGGACTCGGTTTGCTGCACTCGTTATTTTCTCCTTCATCTCGCTCTACTTCTTCTCAATGTCGTCTTCGTTTTTTCTTCCTTTTTTCAGTCTTACTTCTAGATCTGCCTCGTAACGCCTTTGCACCTTTTCCTGTTTTAGACTTTCCATTTCGTACTGCGTTTTTTCCCTGTTCACTTGTTTTCTTTTCTCGTAGTTGCATTCCACCGAAATTGTCACCAGAAAGTGATTGGAGTTTGCCTCTGTTCCTCTTCTTGTTTTTACGTTTTTGATCATTTTTATATGTTTTCTTTGTGCTATCACATGGTCTACTTGATTAATGATCTGTCCACCTAGGTGTACCCAAGTGCCTTTGTATACTTCCTTCCTTTGGAAATAGGTGCTTACAATTCTGCGGTCTTTACCTGCTGTAAACCCTATTAGCTTCGCACCATTTTCATTTGTCTCTTTGTGTTTACGGTATTGACCTATTTTGGGCCTAAAGATTTCTTCCCTTCCTACTGTGGCATTGAAATCGCCTATTATGACTGTTATTGTGTTTGCTTGCTCTAAAACAGCAAAAGTGTGATGGGATTGGCAAAAAACAGTTTTACAATTGTAATTCAATTACCTAAAAAATCTACAAAAGAAAGATTTGATTCTCCAACCAGCATTAAAATAATCAGAGCGATTAAATTAGTATTCGAAAGTTAATATTCAGTATAGTAAGGTTAGATTAGCCAATAAGCCAACAAAAGTAAAGCTAGATTAACTCATATAGTAAAAGTGGAAAATAAAAAAAATGTTATGTTGAACTGCTTAAACAGCATGAATGTGAGAAAAGTGAAAAAGTTATATTTCTCAAAAACCTATGTAACAACGGTTACAGAATCGTAAATAAGGGATTCTTGTGACTTTGTCAACAAGATCGAAAATTTACGGCTGCGAAGGAGACATTTTAGTCAGTTTCGACGTTGTCCCCCTTTTCACAAAAGTACTGGTAGATGGTGTGTTACAGATCCTAAAAGATAAACTATCTGCAGATCTAAACCAATTAGTCGAAATATGTTTGAGAAATACATACCTTTTTTAGTTGGAAAGCCAACTTGTATGAGCAGGTTGAAGGAGCGGCTATGGGTTCACCGCTATCACCTGTTATTGCAAACTTGTACATGGAAAACTTTGAAACCAAAGCTTTGGCAGCAAAATCCTGGTTCAGATATGTAGACGATACGTTTGTCATTTGGTCTCACGGACGCCAAACACTAGATTAGAACAATTTCTAGTACACCTAAACTCAATTCATAATAATATCCAATTCACAATGGAAGTAGAGAAAAATGGCAGTATTCCATTTTTAGACGTACGTGTTACACGTGAACCAGATGGTAGCTTGGGGCACGCAGTTTATAGAAAGGAAACACATACAGGTAGGTATTTAACTGCAAATTCGAATCATCATCCGATGCAGAAAGCAACTGTGCTAAAAACTCTAATAACCGGAGCAGTCCGAATCTCAGATGTAGAACACCTACAACAAGAGAAAACTCATCTCTTGATGTCGGTACAACAAAACGGTTATACAGCCACAGAAATTCAAAGAGCAATCCGCAATGCGGAACAGCCCAAGGCTAAGGACGAACTAGCACCTCCGGGAGGCTTAGCTTTTCTACTTTACAGTAAAGGCGCTACTGATCAGATTGGCCATGTTCTTAGAAGGTACAGCATAAAGACAGTCTTTACAACTAATGAAACTTTAGGAAACGGTTTCAGATCCGCAAAGGATCATAAATCAAATTTAAAATCAGCCGGGATCGGTAACATCCCTTGTTCTTGTGGCTCAAACTACATCGGACAAACTGATCGGTCCATTGAGTTAAGATGGTGAGAGCATAAAGGTGATTGCAAACACAAAGGCATCACAAAATCTGCGGTGGATGAACATACTGGTTTAACTGGGCATAAGAAGGGCTTTGACAATGCTCGAGTACTCGCCAGAATACTTCATTATTTCCCTCGTATCATACGTGAAGCAATTGAGATTGAGAAACAATTTAACAACATAAACAGGGAGGATGGTTTTAGACTCAGTAAAGCTTGGCCTCCAGTAGTGTATCCTCTAAGGACTCTTAGGCATCATCGATCGCACGATCACGCTCCACTGGATCCATCTTTGCCCAACGGTGACAGCCAACCAGAACTCTGTCGTTCTGCCCGACTGGCTCAAAGAGGTTTAAATACCTCCGCTTCCCGGAGTTGAATTCAGTGTTCTATTCACTCTAAAGATGCAAGCTGCAATGTCTTGAAAACGTTAGTTTGTACGGGTTCACAAACAGCTAACAGTCACAAGCCGATTAAGTATTATTGTCCTGGAAAACAAAATGCATTAATATATTTTAATAACAATAATAGGCAATTAGGTACACCCTGTTGGTACGTTTGTTGAAGCAAATTACCTGGGAATCCAAACGAATTTGAAAACCGCAAGTAACAAGGGACCAGTGGCGGCTAGCCAAGTTAAGTAGGTGAAGTGCCTCTTCACCTAAAATTTTCATTCAATTTACATTAGAGTACGGAAAAGTTGATTTTACAACGCGACAGCTCGTTTGGGGTACGAGCCCGAAGGGCGAGTTCCCCATTAGCTGGAGCGTTGTAAAATCATTTATGCACGAAATTTGTATGTATAAAATTTTTTGGCCGACTATTTAAGAAAAAAACAGATTGAGAATATTTTTTTAATGTTGCTAACAAACTTTGACATTTTGACTAATTAAAATTTGTTTCATGTGTCATTTTGCAACATGTCAGGCTCAGAGAGTGAATTTTTTGAAGCAACACCGCCAGAATTAAGACAAGTGGCCCAAAATGCTGCTTTAGAACTATTGCCCCAAAAATCAAAGGTTCGATATGAAGGGCAATATTCTAAATACAAAGAATGGTATGTTCAAAAAAAATGCAAAAATATCCAGTGAAAATGTGATTTGGGGTGATCTTGAAATTCTTAATAACATGCCTACAAAATAAGCATACAGACAGGTTGAGGCAAAGTAATAACTATACACACCCACTTTGAATTGCTTTTTGTTCATATACCTTCCGGTGTGTATATAAAATGCGCTGACATTTGCATAACCAATTTCATGTAATTAACCATCTTCTTTCAGACGTAAATTGTTAGTGTAGTACTGAGTAGTGGTGCCAACTTAATGTTGATTTCTTTGAATTTCTTATAGATGGCGCTATACTTTTATAATAAATAATAACAACATTTTACGCTTCTATTTTCTACATTATCGTGTCAAATATGGTGTAAAGTAGCGTTTTCTAAATTAGATTTTATTGTCCTATGCTTAATTTATTTTTTAAGCGTCCCTGAAAGGCTAAAATTTACTGGTTACTTTACCGCATACTAGCCGTACTTTGCAACATTGTGGGTAAAAATCTTGTTTCACATGACGTATACATATTACATAATGTCAAAGCTAGCTTTACAATTCAGGAGGGCAAAAATATATATTTAAATTACATAATAAATTATTTATCGGCATTACACCTATTAGGAGTCGTTTATTTGTGGCATACATACTCGTAGATACAATAAGGTTCCTAGTGAAAACAAACACATTACATTTTTTCTGCTCTCCTTGTATTTAAAATTTTAATTTTAAATGTAGTCCGTCGAGCGTGAACGCAGTGACCATAAAAAATCTTACCTACAACACTCGTGCAACTGCAGTGAAGAGTCGGCCTTCAACAATTTTGAAATCACGTTTTCAGCTGTAGCATTTAATGATATTTTCTCTCTCACTGACATATTATTTGATGTTCTCCAAAAGAAATCATTGTATATTAATTTTTGTGTTACAAAAATAAGTAAAACTATAGAACTATTAAAGAGGAAAAGGAATGACGATTTCTTTGATACACTCTTCGAAAAGACGAAGGAAATAGAAATAACACAAATCGATATTTCTAAGCGCCCTAAGCGGGAATACAAATAATGACAGAAGAAAATATAGAATTTTGTTTTATGAAGTACTGGATCACATTGTAATGAAATTGAAAGTAAGATTTTAAGACTGCGATAAGCTACAATTCATGTTTTTGGCTGATACTACGAAATTCGAACAATATGATTCGTGGTTTCCGTCTAAAGCATTTGAAAGTTTAGGTCAATTTTATGGCAAAATATTTACAAAAAGTCAGCGTCTTAAAAACGAATTAAATCTTCTTTATGCCGATGAAAGTTACCGCAATCTACAGACCCAAGAATTACTAGAAAATCTCAACGAGAAGTGTATCACTGGAAAGAAGTTTTTCTTGCCTTAAAGGAAAAAAACGTACTTAGGAAATGCAGTATCTCAAGATAGGGCTTTCTTCTTTGGCAAATATTTCAATTCAAAAAGAACTCTTTGTTAGATATAAAATAACTTTTCGAGCTGTTTGTACATGGTTTTATGTTACTGCATCAATACAGATGCCTACAGTAAAGAAGTTACCAATAAATTTGAGTCTTTATACATGTTTACAATATGGACGTTACAAACAGACTGAATACAAGTTCTTCTACCACCAAGACACCCACAGAAGTGGTTGAAGTGGGAGATACAAAAATTCAAATATAAGGCCCGCAAATAGGGCTCCAGCATGCCGCCCGCATTGAAACAATAATTTCAAATAAAGTAAATATGTTAATAAATATGCATAGAAAATAACAAATAAACTATAGTACACAGAAACTGAACATAAACACATCAAGATATAAAGATAAAGATATAAACAAATGAACAAATAATATCTTAAGGTAAGACATATAAACATAAATGAAGTAGTAGTTCTGAGGTACGAAATTCAAGCGATTGTATCATTTTTTTTTGTTAGTTTTTAGTTTCCTACAAAAGGTAGCGCACACACTTTAGCCACGGAGCGCTTTAACTCACTATTTGCGCATGTCACAGACACTACACGAGTGATGTTGTCTGCACCGGGATGAAGTTTGATGACTCTCCTCAGTTGCCATCAGGAAGGAGGTAAGATGTCTTCCTTTATTAGTACAATGTTTCCAAGTTGTATACCATTTGCTGTTTGCTTCCATCGGTTTCTTTGTTGTAGCTCACTTATGTATTCCCTGGACCATTTGTCCCAGAAATGTCGTGTTAATTGTTGAAGATGTTCATATATCTACTTAGTCTGTTTACAGGCACATCGTTAAGATTGGGATCAGGATTAGCGAAAATGGTTCTTCCAATGAGAAACTGTGCGGGAGTGAGAACTTCAACATCGTTAGGATCGGAAGTCAGAGCGGTTAATGGTCTTGAATTTAAAATGGATTCTTTGAGTAGCAATTGTTTGAAATTTTTCATAAGTTAAGGGTGAATTTGATAAAACTTTCTTTAGATGATGCTTTGTACCTTTAAATCCAGCCCACCAAAATGAGGCGAATTTGGGGATATGAAGTGCCAATTGATACCTACATCAGCGGTAACGTTCCTTACATGGTCAGCGTTATTTTGTAGAAACTCACCGAGCTTGGACATTGCATTATTCGCACCGACAAAATTAGTGCCATTGTCGCTAAAGACATGAAGAGGCTTGCCACGTCTGGCTACAAATTGTAGCTGATTACTCCTCCAATGAAGCTGTCGGTCAAACTACAAGGGTAAGAACATCTCAGAGAGTTACCAAGTAACCTCAAAGACTGAATTTGTAATTATTTAAAATTATTAGTGAGTGGCGAGATGTAGATATGTTATGTGTATAACAAATGATTCCATGTATATGTAATACTTTATATGAGAAATAGATGTACGAGTAAGAGGTTAACTGCCGGGAACGTTACAGGAATGTTAAGTGTGTTAAATAAATGTAATTATTAATAAAGCTATCTAATTATACTTCCCCAACTAACCCAAGGATTAATGCATCTTGTTTATTAACTTTGCTAACAATTCTGTTTAGCATTCTGTATAAAACTTCCTTATCATCACACTTTGCATATTCTGGATGGAGGTAGCATGGTTCTAATGAATCTAATGTCATTTTCTAGTTAACATTTCTATTTGCAGTGATAAGTCTTTCTAAAGTCAGGTCTTAGGATTATTCCTACCCAATATTTACGGTCTGCGTCTTTCTCTTTTATTCCTGAGTATAGGAAACTATAGTTTAGTAGTACCTATAGTATAGTGTTATGTATCAATTTATAATAAACAGGTTCATCCAAACACATTGAATATTAGTTTATTATACACTTTAGTTTGATACCAAAAACATGACTTACATGATTATTAACGCTTTATAACCAGAGAGCCTTTCTTGCTGTTGCCAACCTTACATAACACAAAGTTATTAACTAAAAATATAAATTGAAATTCATAACATATAGTATAGTCGTCTGTTGTTTTAATTTCTTCGGTTCCATTCCATCTTGATTCACTTATACACAGTAAACCGATATTATATTTTTTCATTTCAGGTATAGCTTGACTCAGTTTCGACGTTTGCTAAAGTGTTCTAACATTCCACTGTCCAATATTAATTGTGCTCTTGTTTTCCTTTGGTTTGAATTCATTTTTCCATTTCAATTGTCCATTTTCGTTATTACGTTCGTCTTTTCTTATTTCGTTTAAGTTTTCATTCCATGTGTATATCTTGTTTTAAATGGAAATCTTCTTGCAGCCTAACTTCAAGTCTACTCCTCTGCAGAAGTATTTATTTCATGGGGTCCTTTTATCTCCACATCAGCTCCAACTTTATCTTTCAGAAATATTTTCGCTTTTATCACTGTTTCATTTTTGTCAAACTCATTCCGTTTGATCGCAATGTTGTAGGTATTTTTTACCTTTTTTCTCTTGCCATTCCATTTTTTGCTCTATTATTTTGATTTATCCTGCTAGCTTTTTCTTCTCTCTCTCCCATTCAGTTTGTTTCGCGGTTGTTTCATCTCTTATTTTTATTATAGTGTCTTTCTATTGTGTCATTGATTTTCGGTGTTCTTCCAGCTCTTTACATATTTTCAGTTCGAGTTTTGCATTATTTTTCTTCATTGACATTGACTAAACATTGCCTGCATTGTTTTAAATACTTGGTCGAGTTCCATTTCTATGTTTTTCTTCCTTATCTACTTTTTTGGGTTAATATTTTTCTTTTGGAGACGTCGGTTGGAATATCTTGCTTTCTTTTCGGTTATATCCATATCGTTCTTCTTTCTATTTTGTTCCTCGGCTGCTTCGAGTTTATTATCCATAATAAAAGAAAGGAACCTCACAGCACTTCACTTTGTTTATAATTTGTTTACAGCAAGTGCGTTGTTAAGGCGATTTTAAACTTGTCAACAGCTCGTTTTGTAGGCCACAAGTTGCCTAGCACAAGCATTTTGAAAATTGAGCGAGTCGTGGATGATTGATAATGCTGAGCCACGGTAATATTTAATTTCGTTGCAATTTCATTAGTTTTGAACTGCTGATTATCGTGAATCATTCGTTCAACTCTCTGATGTTCACCTCTGCCTTTGCAGTAGAAGTCTTATCCGAACGCTGTTCATCGCCGACTGAAATTTGTCCATTTTTTAAACAATCTATCCACTCGTATATTTTGCTTTTATTTTGACAACTGTCACCATACTGTTGTATTCTGCGAATTATTTTTGCAGGTTTCATTCCTTCTGAGGAAGAAATTGTATCACTGCCCGTATTTTTTTCCTTATTGCAATACATAATTTTCCAATTCTTCTTATTTTGTATGTGTAAGTATGGCATACATCTCGAATCGTTTCTATTAAAATGGGGAAGATTTGTTTTTCTAGAAATACATCTAGTACATCGTTCAGCTGAACTCTGTCGAAGGATTTTTCAGGTCGACAAGGCACATAAAGACAGGTTCATTATACTCCAACGTCTTTTCAGTAATTTGTTCTTTTTTTTTGTAAATATATCGTCTAATATTGTCTTCCGTTTCTAAAGCCTTGCTGTTTTTCACGGAATGTTGTCAAGTTGTTGTTTTTTGTGGTTATTATCCTTGTCGTAAGTTTTAATGTTGTGTTTAGCAGTTTAATGCCTCTGTAGTTTTATGGCTTTTACGAC
Organism: Limonius californicus; assembly: GCA_014611495.1. NCBI lineage: Eukaryota > Metazoa > Arthropoda > Insecta > Coleoptera > Elateridae > Limonius > Limonius californicus. The sequence goes on along the minus strand of JABXWE010006114.1, from coordinate 11,535 downwards.
CACCTTTTTTAAATAATGCTATTATTCGTTCTCCATTCGTCGGGAATTTTACGCTGTTCAAATACTTCCTGTATCATTTTCATTATTTCCCTAGTTGGTGCCTGTCCTCCGTACTTTAATCGTTCATTTGCTATATTATCTTTTTCTGTTGATTTTCTATTTTTTACTTTCCTCTCACTTTACAGTGCTGTAACTTTGTAATGAAGAAGGAGAATTTCCAAATTTGAGCAAGCATTTTTAGTTACAAACCCTGCATACAGGATGTCCAATCCGCGTGTGAGCGGAATTTCTCCTTCAGGCAATATCGAGTGACCACGGGATGAGGTACCAGCATGTAACTTTTTTGTTTTTAATGCTACTGTTTTGAAATTGCATTTTTAGCCTTAGTTTTGACTTCCGGTTTAGGCAGAATTAATATCAACATTTTATTTTTCCATACAACTCTATGGTGGGTTCCAGGGCTCGAGGGTATACCAGGCAATGAAAAAGCCGATGAACTCGCAAAAAGAGGTACAACAACGGCATACACTGGACCTGAACCTTGTTGTGGAATACAGAAAAGCCACATTAAGCACGAGGTCAGCCTATGGGAGGAACAAATGAAATCCTCATCTGGGAAAACAGTTTATAACCATTTCGCAAAACAAAGCAAGGAACGCTTTATCTCTCAGCAAGAAGGAGCTGCAGACCATCACTGGTCTTTTCACAGGCCACACTCCACTAAAATACCATCTATTTAAGATTGGCAAGGCTGAGGACCAAATATGCCGCCTATGCAATGAGGCAGCAGAAACGGCTGAACACATCCTATGCAGATGCGATGCTGCCGGTCGACGCAGACACAACTTTCTCGGGAAAGAGACTAGCACACCTACCGAGATAAGAGACTTAAATCTCAGAGACATCCTCAGGTTTTTCAATAGCCTTCAACTTCTCTAACAAAGGCAAGGGCTTATAAGTTACAATAGAACCACTAAGGGTCGCAGTGACGAAAGGCATGCCAAGGCCAAAGCCCCAAACAAACAAATAATAAATAATAATAATAATACCGAGTGACCACGGGATGAGGTAACAGCATGTAACTTTTTTGTTTTTAATACTGCTGTTTTGAAATTGCATTTTTAGCCTTAGTTTTGACTTCCGGTTTAGGCAGAATTAATATCAACATTTTATTTTTAGATACAACTATCTCCGTTTCAACTTTAAGTGTTCTTTTTTATTAACTTGTTAGCCGATATAACTTACATATAAAATTATACAGTTTATAAAAGTGTGTCCAGTGGGGGGGACATAATATTTTAGTATACAAATTTAGCATAAAATGTGGCATTTTTTCAGCGGTTCTAAAAATGTTTCATCCGCTCAAGGGTTTCAACAGAAAATACGATGCGTACCATAATTCGAGCAAATACGATTTTATGGTTATCATACTAAAATAAGTTCAATAAAAAGAAAAACTTTAAAGCTCTGTAACTTTTTTTCTTAGCGCCATTCTCCTATAAAAACTTAGTATTATAAAAAGCTTATGACACTCTCCATCTACCCAGTCCAAAATATACAGGGTGTTTAAAAAATAAGTTCGGATATTTTACCCTCTTATAGATCTCGTCAGTACAAACAAAAAAGTCGTAATAAACATGCATTCTAAAAGCAACCGTTTTCGAGAAATTGAGTTTTTTTAAGAAAATAAATATTGATTGTTATTTTAATAAGTTTTCCACCCATTAAAACATGCAAATAAAACATTTTAATTACAAATAATTAAAGTACATGTTCTACATGTCCTCCTTCCATTTGTAGACATTCTGTAACGTGTGATTTTTCTACCGTGTTTAAATTTCCCTTAATCACTTGAAAATTCACAAATTGGAAGTATCTTCCGAGTCGTAACGACCTTAAATAAAATTCAAGTCTGCACTTCTTGAGAATAGAATACGTTCTACCTTAATACAACTTCAGCAGTCCGAGAATCGAGGGTTCACGATCGATGCGCAGAACTCAATACAAGAACAAATTTTTGAATTCGAAAACCCGAAGTATGCCGTCCAAAACGCTGTAATGGGAATACACTTTTGATATACACTATGCGTCAGAAATCACACGTTACAATTTATACGCTGCAATAAGCAGGACCCGAACGATTACAACATGGAAAATGAACTCGCAGTGTTAGAGGCAGTGCATTACAATATCCAGGCAAGTCAAAGAAATCCCAGCACAAACGTTAATATTACTAGAATTTTGAGATCAAATGTATATCATCCCTATCATATTGACTTTGTATAAGTAAAGAGTGTTTAGGTACTCTCCGAGGCACCACGAATGCAGCATATTAGCGTAGATTTCTGGTTGATACTTTGGTGCACGAACAGCATCGAAATGATCTGCAGAGAAAATTAAAATTTTGTAATTTCTTTCAACTTCTTTTGGATCCTTTTTAAATTATGTACTTATGGCTTAGCAACGAGGCAAAATTCTCAAATATTGGTGAAGTGCATACACATAATTTCTACCAGCAAGAGAATCCGCTTTGGATATGTAGTTCTCGTTTTCAAAGTTCTTCTAGTAAATGTCTAATGTGGGTGACCATATTTTTGGACCACACTTTTTCCATGAAAATTTAACTAGACCACGTCACTTGCATTGCGACTAACATTTTACCTGGATTGTTGGAAGATGACACTTTGGTACTGATATAATAGATCTGCTGCTTCCTAAAGTTCGATTATGTAATGTTACTTAGAAGACTTTTTATTTTTGTGAGCCATGGACCGTCGCCGATTCGAATCTAAAGTAGCTGAGCTGAATTCGAAAATAAAACATTAGAAAACTTCAATACATTTATTAAAGAAAATACAAACTGCAGTCAATTGGTTGTACTTAACTAGGAATTTTGTAGGAAGTGTTTTCTCCTACGTTGTTTGGTAGTTTGGTCACACAAGAATGGCTGTATTAGGGCTGCTTCCACAAAGGCTGGGTTGTCCAGAATGTTGCTCCAATTTTCCCCACTTTCACGACTGCAGCGGTCCCTATAATGGGGCTCATATTTTCTTAAGATATTTAAATTGTAAATACCTTTCACCTGGTTAGAGGCAAGGTCGGCTGCGGTGTAGACATTTGCTTCTGGATGTAAAATCATTTTGTACAGTATTCATAAAGCCAAAATTGTTTAGGGGAAATTCGTTGTTCAGTAGTAGCCACCGGAATGTTTTTCAACAAGACCAGATCGCTTAGTTCAAACTATGGTATAAGATTTTGACAAATAAGTTTTACATTCAAACGGTTTCTTTCTCTCCCGTATAAGTGTTCGTATGACTTCGCAAACTACTCCTGTGTGCACTTTCATAGTGACATATATTACATTTGAACGGTTTTTCTCCTGTGTGAGTGCTTATATGCCTTTGCAAGTTATTCTTGCGTGCACTTTCGTAATCACATACATTGCACTTAAACGGTTTCTCTGCTGTATGAGTGTTGATATGCTTTCGCAAGCTATTCTTGTCTGCACTTTCATAGTTACATATACTGCACTTGAAAGGTTTCTCTCCTGTGTGAGTGCTTATATGCCTTTGCAAGTCATTCTTGCGTGCACCTGCATAGTCACATATATTACACTTGAAGGGTTTTTCTCCTGTATGACTGCTCATATGCAATCGCAAGCTACTCTTGCGTGCACTTTCATGATCACAGATATTGCACTTGAAGGGTTTCTCTCCTGTATGAGTGTTCATATGACTTCGCAAACTACTCCTGTGTGTACTTTCATAGTGACATATATTACATTTGAACGGCTTCTCTCCTGTGTGAGTGCGCATATGGCTTCGCAAGTAACTCTTCTGTGCACTTTCAAAGTCACATATATTACACTTGAAGGGTTTCTCTCCTGTATGAGTGCTCATATGATTTCGCAAACGACTCTTCTGTGCACTTTCATAGTTACAGATATGGCACTTGAAGGGTTTCTCTCCTGTATGAGTGCTCATATGCCTTCGCAAATGACTCTTATGTGCACTTTCAAAGTTACATATATTGCACTCGAAGGGTTTCTCTCCTGTGTGAGTGCTCATATGCGTTTGCAAATTACTCTTCTTTGCACTTTCAAAGTCACATATATGGCACTTGAAGGGTTTCTCTCCTGTATGATTGGTCATATGGATTCGCAAACTACTCTTCTGTGCACTTTCATAGGTACATATATTACACTTGAAGGGTTTCTCTCCTGTGTGAGTGCGCATATGGCTTTGCAAGTCATTCTTGCGTGCACTTTCGTAATCACATACATTGCACTTGAAGGGTTTCTCTCCTGTATGAGTGCTTATATGCCTCTCCAAGTCACTCTTGCGTGCACTATCGTAGTCACATACATTGCAGTTATGTAACTTTTCCCCAGTACGAGTTTTAATACTATGCTGTACAATGCACGTCATTGGAGGCTCTATTATTACTTGATCTTCATTGTTGCAACAGGTTTCAGTTTTTATATCTAATTCTTCATGTAATGATTCCAGTTTAATCGACCAATCATTATCGTATTTAAAATCACGCTTTAAATCGGAAGCTTCTGGAGGCAATTCCGATGTTTGAATCTCTTCCTGTTTTACTGTAACATACATGTACATGTTGTGAGTTACTAAATATTAGATATGTAGCTAAACCAGCACAAGGTCATTTTAAAAAGGCGCCCAAATTTTTTTGGTTTTAAACATCAATTAAGAAATATTTGAGTTTTATATCACATCATTAAACTACTAATATTTGGTCAATTTTAATGGTAATTTTCAAATTACCACGGTTGCCACAAATAGCATTGGCACACATTTTAAAAATACCGAAACTTTTCTACCGAGCTGAAGTTACATACATATTTGGATATGTGTCTGACAGGTTTATTTTAACATTTTATAAATTATCGTTTTTAAGCCTTTCTGGCGTATTTTAAGGCCAGTGGAGTCAAGATTATGCAATTATAAAGTGGTTAAGTGCGTTCGCCATCATCGATGGCTTCCAAATACCTCCGGGTGACTGTAATGGATAGCGAGATTACCTAATGTTCATTGGTTGGGTTGGAACTCCAGTGCCCATAGTATGCAATACACGAAGTTCCAACGCAGCGTGTTGGTGTTTTGTTTTGAAGTAGATGTGCATCGTAGATCGTAGAGGAGTGTAGTTAATGAATCGTAGCGTAGCGTAGAGTAAGCGCTTGTAATGTTATGTTTTAATATATATTTTGTGGGCGCTTGTAGGGATACAATATTTAGAAAATAAAAAAACACCTTTTACACGTAATCACTAATTTATTCACTTAACACGTAAACATAATACTATATCAACTTCCCCAAACATAATTCAAGAAGGAAAAAAAACCAACTGCCTACTTAGGTAAGCTTCTGCGCATAAAAAACCCCTACCCTTCAGGACCGATCCAGATCCCTAAAGGCTGCCTATTGGGTTGCATAATCGCTAGGCGCACGAAATGCTTACAATTTAAAGTATACGAAGTGATTTTAATAATTAATACCTTTCCAATATAATGTTGAGAGAAGAATAATACATGACAAAATAAATATTACTGAAAGCAAAAACAAATTACTTAATCCATTGTAGATAATTAACAGGCCATTGGCCTATAATCAAAAGAAAAAAAAACAAATTAATATAGAAACATGTCCGTTTGACTGAAACCACAAAATTAATCATTCCCTATTTAACAATTCAAAGGCACCGAATCGTTCTCGTTAATGCAGTAAATATCGAAATTTCTGGTGTATGATTGTGCATGTATTACTGCGATTATTCACTGAAACCGTTCAACCTTAACGAATTTAGAAAATATCTGCAAATTGCGGTTTCGGAGCAATTGCAATATGTTTCAGATAAATGGCTTTCATGCGGTATGGGAGCCGATGATGGAGAAGTACTACCATATGAGTGGCTAGAATGTCCTAGCTACTACCAATGCACTCACATAAACAAGAGCCTAGATCACGATATTCAGTTCAGTAGCATAAAAAAAGATTCATTTATACTCAACTGTTTGTTGCGTGAAAACCAGAAGTATGTGGAAGTACCTATATGGAAATATTGGAGCCTAACAGGTCACTTAGAAATTCTAAACCTCGCCCATTTAGAGCGAACGGCGTATACCGTATCAGACGTTATGCAAATAGCATACAATTTTGACCAACCCTTCAAAATCAACATTCCGGACCGAGAAACATGGTCAACAGGAGCGCCTCTATTTAAAAGAGGTTCGCTCCAATGGTACACAGATGGGTCAAAGATGGGGGAAGGAGGCACTGGCGCGGGCGTATACGGCCCTGGCTGCCGCATCTATGAAGCCCTTGGAACCAGAACTACCATCTTCCAAGCTGAGGTTTATGCCATAAACCTCTGCACTAGAATAAACCTCAGGAAAGGTTATAAAGGTGCAACAATTGATATTCTAACAGACAGCCAAGCAGCAATAAAGGCTCTGAAAGCCTATAGCTGTGAATCCAAACTTGTCTGGGAATGCCTAGGCAACCTCAAGCAACTGGCCAGCAAAAACCACGTAACTCTATGGTGGGTTCCAGGGCACGAGGGTATACCAGGCAATGAAAAAGCCGATGAACTCGCAAAAAGAGGTGCAACAACGGCATACACTGGACCTGAACCTTGTTGTGGAATACAGAAAAGCCACATAAAGCACGAGGTCAGCCTATGGGAGGAACAAATAAAATCCTCATACTGGGAAAACACACCAGGACAACGTCAGGCAAAACAGTTTATACCCATTTCGCAAAACAAAGCAAGGAACGCTTTATCTCTCAGCAAGAAGGAGCTGCAGACCATCACTGGTCTCTTCACAGGCCACACTCCACTAAAATACCATCTATTTAAGATTGGTAAGGCTGAGGACCAAATATGCCGCCTATGCAATGAGGCAGCAGAAACGGCTGAACGCAACCTATGCAGATGCGATGCTGCCGGTTGACGCAGACACAACATTCTCAGGAAAGAGACTAGCACACCTACCGAAATAAGAGACTTAAATCTCAGAGACATCCTCAGGTTTTTCAATAGCCTTCAACTTCTCTAACAAAGGCAAGGGCTTAGAAGTGCCAAGGCCAAAGCCCCAAACAAATAAATAATAATACTTGTTGTTCCATGCTACGTCTTTCAGACATCAGGATCTTGCGGCAGCCTTGGTGATTTGCCCTCTTAGATCTTCTGCCGCGTTTCGATCACTGCACAGGTGTTTGTGTTTATGGCCAATTTACATCGCGTAGATTCCTTAGCAAAGTCATACGTTTTGTTTTCTCTATGGCTATTGTCATATTGTATCTTCGACCTGATTGAAAGAATCCATAAAGTTGCCTTTGAAGGTGGTTTTCGTTTTCTGCTATTACGACGGCGTCATCTGCGTACCAGGTTATAACGATTCTTTTGTTCTTCAGTCTGTAGCCCATTTTAAGAAATGTAACATCTTCTATTAATTTATCCATTATAAAGTTTGATAGAGATAGACTTAGGTTGTCTCCTTGCCTAATGCTTCCAGGGGTGGGTATGTTTTTAGTTGTTTGATGGTCTACTTTAATTTTTGTACTGTTGTCAACATTAAGGCAGTATATGGCTTTTATTATGGTGAAAGGTATTTGCTTTTCAATGAGTATCTGGTTAACGTCACCTAATCGAATTCTGTCAAAAGCTTTGGTTAGATCTATAAAGCAGGTATTATTAAATTCTATGGGTTTTTTTTCTATTTGATTTATTATAAACAGTTCATCTGTTGCTGATCTATTTTTCCGGAATCCCTGTTGTTCGTCTGTGTTTATGATGTACTTTTCAAGTTTCAGTTTTAAGATGCTTGTGAACAGCTTCATTGTTGAGCAAAGGAGCGTTATACCTCTATAAGCTATAATCTATAAGCTTTGGTGCCAATCTTCAGGTATTATAGACGTTTCCAAGATGTTATTGAATAATCCAAATAGTTCTTGGACTAGTTGTTTGCCACTACATTTCAGAAGCTCATTGGGTATGTTGTTTACTCCGGGAGCTTCTCTGTTTTTCAGTTTTCAATTGTAAAATCTAATATACATGATAATCAACAAAATAGGCTTTGGAGAGCAAAACGAGATTCTTTACGTAATCACTTTATAACATATGCTACAATTGTTTAATAGCGTTCAAAGTACAGATCAGTTGCTAATTATTTGTACTATACAACACAGTGTAGTAGTAGCTCAGTTAGCAGAACACTCGCTTTCTGAGCCAGATGCCGATTATGGATTTGGTTCGACACCTCAGCATTTCGACGCCGTTTATAAAAGTCTTGTCGGCAACCCACCACACACAATTCTCCAATCATTCCTGGAATTTATCTCGTTCGAATTCTAAACTGTCCCCCGTGTTTCTATCTTAGCGCTAAGGAGAAACACGTGGCAGCTAAGAGGCTGATAACGCACAACGTAGTAGGCTTATTTCTTAATGTACAATTTAACCATCTTCATAAAGTTTCTTAAAGTCTTTCAAGCCTGCTGGCAGTAAGCATTTGAATTATTTGATAAACATGAATAATTTTCTTTAAGTGGTTTCATAGGTTTTAATAATTATTGGTGCATAAGTTCCTGTTACTTGTCTTGGTATCACTAGGTTGAAGTTTTTGCTTTACATCTATTATAGACTAGTCCGCAAAAGAATAACCGAACACATTAACATATATGCACATAGTTCGTCCAGATTTGTAAACATTTAAAACATGTTTGCAGGACGTACTAGCGCAGTATACTCGTAATTTGAAAAAGGTTCAAAGGCCAGATTAGATGTTAATCGCGGTTAAACGTTAGGCTTAAATCTAAATGTGGATTGTATTCGTGCTTAATTATTTTAAACTTTATTTTAAGTTATATAATACATATATAACTCCGCCTTTGCCTGTCCCAAGCCAGTATTAGAAAGGAGGAGGGGGAGGAGTAACAACCTCGTTATAAAACCTGGGTTCAACTGGCTCCGGTTGATAACACCCAGTAAGGGCCCTTTTGCCTAGGGTTACAGGATGAAAACTGGTTAACGGTTTCAAATCAGATTAATGATTAAGGAAGCGGAAGAACCAAAAATAGGAGAGATTGAACTTCTTCAGTTTTGGGAAAAACGATCGGTCTAAGGGAAGTGAACCCTAAACTCAAATCACCTGGTCCTCCAAGTTGGGGGTTGGAGCGATGGGCCAGCAACCCATTCTCCGGAAAATTTCGTCCTGAAGAAAAACCGCTAAAAAGTCTTTCCGGTTGTTATACGAACATCTTTGACAATCGTAAACCATGTAGTGGAACTCTCTTATCTGTTCGACGGATTAGGCTGGCATACGTGCAAATGGGGCTCACAGAACCTACTCCATTGTAGGTAATTAACAGGCCATTAGCCTAAAATCATAACAAGAAGAAGAAGAAATTTCTATATATTATGTGTTTTAGGCACATTTTTAATGTAATAAAACCAACAGCCTCGTTTAACGGAATTTGTTATAAATATTAAACGCGGTTATTTTTGTTCAACAGAAAAGAAACCTCATAGCTAGATCGACTTAAAGTCGACTGTGCAACTCTATTTATTAAACATCTTTAAACTAATTATAATTAATCAACCTAGGTTTGTCAAGCCAATAACGTTCCCAAACGTATTACCAATTAAAAATATTTCTACGAGGATGATGCTCCCCTAGGATATAAAATAAATATATTAAAAATTATCTGTTGCAAGTAATCTATATTTTGATAATTATTAAATAATTGTAGGAAATTGCCCAAACTAGATGGATTAGGAAAATAAGATATTTCCCATAGGAAACCTTTATCGCTTATTTTGATAATCGTTAATCCCACTGTCTTTATTTCTGCAAATCAATAGTTATTTGGTAGAAACAGCTGCGGATATTGAAATACACGACTGTAGTGTATTCCCACTTCTAGTAAATTGACACGCCGTTGTTAATTGAAATCAGTAGACTGTATAAGTTTATTTGTTTATACTGTTGGAAGTAACATAAGAATTGCTACAGCCAGTCCTAACAAGTTATATTATACGATACCACCATAGATAATTTAAGCGCATCTCCATTTTATACGCGTCTTTCTTTCTGTGTAATATGTAAGAGTGTCGCACAAACACACTTGAAAGCAATTTTCGTATAATTTCATTAACGGTATTTAAAATTTTTTTATATATTTTATACAGTTTTTTAGAAGCGAGCAATATGGAAACATTTAAGTCCATGAAGTTAGCGAAACAACATTGAGCGCAAATTCTGAAATAGAAGTAAATATTTTGCGCATAATTTGCGCCCATTTGCTCCCTAAAAATAATTGTCGTATTCTAAATCCTTTCCAAGGTATTAAGAAAAAACTAAATATTTCGCCAACTTCACACTTGCGGAACAATTTCTAAATATTAAATTATTTGTTTATGGACGTTTTGCTCCCAATTTGCGCCATTGAAACCAATTTCTAATTTTCATTCGTTACCAAGTTATAATGAAAGAACGAAATGTTTCGGCAACTTCACGCTGATGAAACGATTGCGGAATTTTGAAATTTTTTTATATAAATATTTTGCGACCTATTTGCCACCATTTCCGCCGTTAACACTAGGTTCACAGTTTAATTCGTAATGAGTTATTTACACAAAGTTGGGATGGCTATTTTCATAAGCGTGATTTTACATATACGTTTACATAAAAATACAGTCCAGTATTAAAATATAAGAATTTAATATCTTAATTCAAATGTTGCTAACGTTATTAGTATGGATAAATAAAGATTTTCTTGTATGGTACTATAGCAGTGTATAAAAGAGGTGTTTGTATTCTAGAACCCTGTCTTCCACCAGATGGTTTACATAATTTTTATGCGCTTCATGAGGCAGATTTAAAAACCAACGTTACAGAAAGCCGGAAATAGATAAAAAAAGTTAAAGTTTAAACTGAATCAACTAATTATTATGCACAAAATTGTTCTATTATGTGTATATATTATAGTACTGTGATGTCTTCAGTTTTCTTTAGAAAAGTTGTTCAAAAGTTGCGATATTGGAACCATAAAAGTGGGTACAGTTAAACCATATTTTCAATTAACAATATAGTCAAAATAAAATTTTTTGGTGTGTTTTTGCGCTTATTGATTCCGTCAAAACCAATTTCACATTTACACCGTTAGGGAGTTATTTAAAAAATAAGTTAATCAATTTCACTGGCGTAAAGTTTTTGAAACAATATCAGCTTTTTAAATATAGGTTTATGTAACAATTTGGTGTGTCAATTTACGTCGTCAAAAATAATGTTGGAATTTACATTATTATCTGCAAAAAAACATGTTTAAAGAATTTCATGCTGATGTAAGCAAATATAATATATAACATTATGCGAACCTAGATATAGGGGAGCTTACTCATAACAATAAAAATTATATTATTTTAGATTTTTTTATTCTAAGAAACTATTATTTAATTTAATATTAAATAAATACTATTTAAATATTATAAATAAATAAATAAATAAATAAATAT
>JABXWE010006113.1:0-27258 GCA_014611495.1 Limonius californicus | reverse complement strand
AAATACAATAAAATTAATAAGTTCGGAACAAATATTTACAAAGAAATTGCAAAATTATGACGTTTCAAGTCAATTGATAGTCATGGATTTCTAGACTAACTTTTTTTTTTGTTATACTGTTACGTAATATTTATTCCATTACTAGTGATGGAATGAAATACATGCAAAATGCATAAGCCGGTAAGTGTTTTAGAATATATCTACCATAACAAGGGTTAGAATGTTAACTTTCTATTATCAAAATTGATTTCAGAATTGTGAAATTCCGTAGTGGTCGTGGAGAAAACGAATTTTCGTTACTGTTAGTTTTAAGATCTCTTACGGTTGTCCATACTTCGGTTGACTGTGCCCCATTTATATATGAATTAATTTGGTTTAATTACTGCTCCCAAAATTCGTTATTCTTCGTCCTTATTCTTTTTTTCAACATTCGATTTTTAACTATATATTTTTGTATGTGTTGATTTGTTTTGCTTGTTCAATATTTTCTGTTTCAATAATTTTTTTCTTCAATTAATGCTTTTCTTTCTTCATTAAACGAAAAGTGCTGTTTATAATTATTCTTATGTTTGTGTTTTCTTAATGTTTCCTGTTCTAATTTATACATGGCATTCGTCTTCTATGGCGTCTGAAGATGGAACCCTGTGGTTCATTTGCCAGTCTTTCCTCATATAAATATATTATGCTTGTTTGAAGTAATAAATATAACTTGTATCGTTTGGTTAACGCTTCAGTTGTATTAATGAATTCTCGTGGATTGGTTGCAACTCCCTGATTAATGGAAAACCAGTACTTAACTATTCTAGCTACAACAAGGTAATGGTCGGTTCCACAATTAGCACCTCTTTCCACGCTAGAGACGTAGACTTTAAATTTCGCGTTATACTTCACAATTATGTAGTCAATATTGGATTTCTGTTTCATTAACGGTCTTTCCCATGTGTACCGGTGTATATCTTTATATGCAAAAAAAGTACTAAGGTTTGGGTATTTAATACGTCCACTAGGATGTTTTATTACTTTCGTGGGAGGGTTATTGTGTAATGTGTCTACAATATAAAAAAATCTCCCTTTGGTAAGTTAGGATATCTCTATCTAGTTTTGCTAAATTTTTACAAGGCTAACAATATTTTATCTTAGTAGAATATCCATTCATAATGTAAAATGGTCCGACGATGACTTTTTTACCAAATTAGTACTTTTGAATTTTCGTGGGAGGACTTTTGTATTCACCTCATCATCGCGTAAGGGAAGGTAGAATATGATTCAATTACGATCTACATATGATACAAATCATAGCAGAAATGGTACGTTTTGTGGCATGAGGAAGTTCATCCAAAGTGGGTTTTAGTAGTTTAATATTTGTATCATTCAATCACGGACATACTAGATATAAAAACCATAATTCAAAATTTAAAGAAATTTCATCATTTTATTTATTTCTTAGCAAAGAAATAAATTATGTTAATAGATTAAATTCATTATGTAAGAATGTGAGGAATAATTCCAATTCGAATTCCAAGTATAATCAAACCTAAAAATTTTCATCCTATCCAATTATTGTATTGGACACCGATGCTTGAAGGAAAATATGGTTTACGCTACAATAGTTCTGATGAATTTTCTAGCAATGAGACAAGGGAGAAACATCGTCCAGTCCATGGAAGTAATTTCCGTTACAGTTGGAATACCTGCTTTTATTTCTCGTATAGAGAATATACGACAGCCTGACCTATATATACGATTTATATAAATTATGCACATAACATTTCCTATACATATATTGTTGCTACTGAAAAAATGAACGCAACAATTCCGAATTGGAGCAAAAAATATTTAGAGACGGAAATCCCCTTTTTTATTTGATATAATCAGATATTTCGGAATAGCAAATCTAATTCAGCTGAATAAACTGAACGTTCGATTACAATACTACTCCGGTTAAAATTACACATCAATTACGCGCAGATTACAAAGGAATTAATCGAAATGGTAAAAAAATGTAGACACATCGCTTGCGTACAAATTTATGTGGCTGCGTGTTAAATGTTAACCAATAATGAAGTGACAGAGTAATCGTGCGTGAGTAAACTGAATTCAACCGTTTTGTAATTACCTAAAAAATCTGATAATCTACCACCAGAGTGAAGTATCGATTCGTTTATTATGGTTTATGCTTTTGTATCTATATATGTCGTTTTCAATCTAATACACAGTAACTAATATTATGACTTCATGACCGTAACTGTAACACTATAGAAAAACATACGTATATATTCTATAATACACCGTTAGTTTAAATATAAAAATAAATAATTATATGTTTCTTAAAATAACTTTGCAAATATGAAAGTAGGTTGTCGTTCTTAATTTTTTTTGTACTTTAAAATATTTGCTAATTAACACGTTCTTATTATTTCCATTGTAAACGGTTGACGAGATGGCATGAGACAGGAATGCGGCCTAATAGGTCCTTCCACTTAATTGATACCGAAATCCTTGTATTACTATTCTGCATAAAAACGTATCCTCCGCATTGAGAATATGCTGCACTAAATTATAGTACGAAAGCGATACCAATAGCAAGACTGAACTTGATTTATCGAACGCTGTCACAATAACTATCAAAATTTTAATGCTTATAATTAGTCGCCCCGGTTATATTCATATGACAGCCAAGGACAATATCCACTGTTAACGATGTAACATAAACTCCGCCTGTTTAAATTACAATTTGTATCTTTATGTTCGGCGGGGATTTCGTTTTTTCACGAATGTATATTTTTATTAAAACAATTATTGGAAAAGGAAATATACAGGGTATTAAAAATAAGTGCAAAACATTTTATTAGCATAGCGTACCGTGTGACTCAATATAACTAGAACACGAAAAGTCTTAATGAACATGAATACGGAACTCTTCGAGATATTTGCAATTTTATGTTGCTCTAAATAATTTTTTCATAGTTATCACATTTGTCGGCGACAAAAAAACGCGTTAAATGTTAGGGATTTTTTATTAAATACATTACATTTTTGAAATGTTCTGCTTTCACCATCGATGTCACTCCGCCATATACGTTTAACGGAAATTCAAGTTTCTTGAAAAATACTTGGATAGTTTCCGATTGCTTGATTGCTTTATTTCGGCTTGCAATTCTTCTAAATTGTTTATAGCCTCTGTACAAACGTGACCTCTAAGGTAGTCCTATAAGAAAAATTAAGGGATTTAGATCGGGAAATCCCGATGGCCATGCCACATAACTGCGACGACCTATTCATTTTTTCTGGTAAGCTATGTTAAGATGTTCTCAAACGTGTTATTAAAAACATGGTGGTGCACTATCGTGCATAAATCACGTCCGCAATATTTCATCGGATGGTACATATTCCAACATCGGAGGTAAAGTTTTTACCAAAAAATTATGAAAAATGCCTTCCAATATTTGTAGTCAGATTTTTAAATAAATGATTGTTGTAGAAATTAAAAGTTTTATCTGTAGTAAACTCAGCCTCGTTGGTGAAAACAATATTGACATCAAAGTTTATAATTTTAGTATGATTTCCTCAAACTACCTATAAAATATCAATCGGACCTGAAACTCTGGGGGACAAAGGAACTGAACCCTTTGAACATGGTACGCTGAAAGTAATTATTGTCGAAGAGTTCTCCAAAGAAGGCAACTACTAATGTTCACTTACACTGAAATTTTCCTAAATCTCCAAGTCTTTAGCGAATCCTGGAAAATATCCGATGGAATGTAACAACACAGTTGGAATAGCACCAGTAGCACGACTATAACAAAAATTCATATTTTCCATTTACAAGTTGAAGAAGGCATTGCTTAAATTTCAAAGTGTATTGTTTATAACAGAGACTGTTCAAATGAATAGATAAACAGGAAATGAATTTGATTTTCGAAGACATCATCATCATCAGCAGCCTTATGGTCCCACTGCTGAGCATCGGCCTCTTTCCGTGACGTGCTTCTCCTCAGCGCTATGGTAGATACATAGGAAGCATCGATACCGAACGACAGAACTACTAGATAAGGCTTTTAGCATTCAGTGCCCAAGGATTCCAGCCGGATTGTAAAATTGTGTGTGATGGGTTGGAGCACAAGATTTTATGCGGTGCCTTGGTAATATTAAGAAATGGAACTAAAACTAGAATCGAGGTTTTGTCCAGAAAACAAGCACTTTGCCAGCCATGAGCACACATGTGATAACTATAAAAGATATTTTATCTAGTAACCAACCAAAAAGTGTATATCTCTAAAGCGGCTTATTTCCGGTTCTATAATTATCAAGACTTTTCGACTTATTATTGAATCATACTAAATGCCCATAACATAGTTTACACTTGTTTTTTAACAGCTTGTGTAAATAGCAAATTGATCCACGATGTTACCAACTTGATGAAAATGCAGAAACAAAGAAAACACATAAAATATGACGTGTATCATATCAAAATGTGTATGAAGCAGGAAAAAGCTAATGAAAGTTGTTGAAATTATTAATATTATTTTTAATTAATATGAATTACAAGGAAGTAAGGACGGAATAACTTAATTATCGATAGTGTAAATAAGTGTATTACAAGCAGAAATACCACAGTTCAACTTCTTCTTCTTTTTTGAGTGCTTTGTCTCTTACAGAACATATCGATCTTTTTCTCTATGTCTGTGTTATGCGGTTTTTAAAATGAGGAGGATTCAGTTTAAACAGGACATGTCCTCAGACGTTGTTTTCTCAGAAATTGAAAAAAACGTTTCAGATAAAAATTACTTGCTTTTTTATAACTTTTACCACTCTATTCGTTAGATATGGTCACTACAATATACATATCAAAAAATTAATGAAACAGTTTTGAAATTGTGGGCGTTATTAAGAAAAAACGGTTGGACATGTCCAGTTTTGCTCGAACGAAAAAAATAATAAATACCTTTTTGAAATATAATTTAATTTTTTATTGGAAATTTGATATAAAATGTAACAGTTAACAAAAACTAAATGTGTAGGGCGCAGTCATCTTCGAGGCAGTCGCAAATTTCCTCTTCAACATCTCCGTCATTATCGGCTTCTGGAACTTCCAGTAGCTGTTTGTAAAATTTTAATTCTTGCTGTTGTCCAGTTGTCTCCAAACTGCTTTACTAATAATGTAGCCAATTTAATTTTTTTCATTTGAAATTTTGTAAACTAATGGCCATGGGAGGAATGGGCCCGACGAAAAGAGGATATCCGAAGAGAGGCCAGAAGAATCTACGAACTTCGGGAAGATTCCGACCACGATTCGACCGACGCGACGATGACCAGCTCAACGGAGACGAAGCAGAAGACAGAGAGCGCGACTGAACATTCAATCCGGACGTGAACGGCCACCTACGAAAGGCAATCAGGACGGCACATCTCCAGTAGTTAGTTAGGCATTAGACACCTAGGCTAGGAGCATTCTGTTACTCTTACACACTCAATAGCTAAGACATATGAACATTGTAAAGCTCGACCCCCAAGCTCTTGGGTTCAGAGGCTAAATAGCGAATAGTTCCTAGGAAATTACGATAGGTGCACTCTGTAACCGTAGAAAGATGATAAATGTGAAAAAGAAAATTGTGAAACTTTGCTATCAAAGTTAGTAGGCTCAACTGCTTAAGAGCATAACGGTCCCGGATGCGCACTCAACACCCATTGATGCGTATCTTACTAACTACCTGGTGTTGCAACAGCGGTGTCTGGCGGTATGCACTGCGGACATGCTAACGTTGTGCAATGCCCCACCCGATCCTACCCTATCCCGAACATTCCTCCCTACCTTACTGGCATGGGGTGGGCCTGGCGTATCCAGGATCGGCCTTCGAGTCAGCTCCATGTCAGAGATGATGATGATGATGATGATGAAATTTTGTAAACTAATGGCATTTCTTGAAGTGCGATAGAGTCATCTGCTGTATTTGTTTTAATAAAGACTTAAATGGCATTAAATAGTTTTCAAATTTGAAATAGGGCGTACCTTTATACTTGACAATAATTTGATTGTTTGCTGTGAACTTTTTGATTATTATGTTTTCATTTCTTGAATGTCATTAATTTTGTTGTAAACCGTTTCCAAATTCTTCACATTGTACATTTTCCAGTCTATTCCTAATAATTTCACCTCGCCCACTTTAGAATAAATCGTATTATGTTCTTCTTCTTCCAAAATAATATTTTGCTTCTTCAGAAGCTTTTCAGCTCTACCAAACACTTTATCAGCTGGCAGAAAACTATGTCCACGGACTGGGAATACAACGGAAATAGATTATACTGAATTTGGTGATTCGTGCTTCAGCCAAAAAGCAAGGGTGTGAATGACGTGGGCATTCTTATTTTGCCCTCCACACCCATCGCAAAAAAGTCGGACAGTATGAATGTCTGTGTAGTTCTGGCTTCGCAGATGATGAATGACGGCCGATGAGATTTGCTCTGATCCTCTGTCAGCTTCAACCTCTGTCCATGTGTAAAATGTAGGTGTTCTGGAATCAATTGGCACACAGCAGAAAGTGTAAAAGCTGAGTTGTCGCAGATTAAATGCATGTTGTATGGCAGTTTTGGGTAAAGGGTGCACTTGCTGCAGATCAAAACAAACTGTAATAGAATTTGGAGGAACTGATAAAAAGCTTTGGCCCTTATCTTATGAATCTTTAATTGAACAGTTAACTTCTGTTTTTCTGCAGGAAGGTTTTCCCTTTCTGTAAGATTTTTTAACTGCAAACAAGTTCAACAAACGTCCATGGCTGGTGATGGAAACTCAATATTAAAGTCGTTGGCAAAAATTCGCTGGAACATTGAAGGGCTAACTTTGAACTCTTTCTCTACAGACGCATTAAACATTTGTCTTAATTTTGAAATATTTAAATCACAAGGTGGGTATACTCTCTTGGACTTCAATCTATTGTAATGGCTTTCCACAGTTTTCAACTTGTTTATAAAATCCACTACTTTCCTTTTCTACTCTACACTCTTCACCAAATATGGTCACCTCCACTTTTTTCAGTGGGTACATCACCATTCTGCAGCACTTTCGCTACTACATTCACTCGATTGTTAGATATTCCCAATGCAGCCAATGGCAAATTGGAATCACACTTGTACCTCTACTATTATTGCCCAAACGAAGATGATATGCAACATAAATGCTCCGCTTCTTTTCTTTGCCTTGTGCAGTAGTGGACTTGGATCTTTGGAGTTTTGGTGTACACACTGCCAGAAAGTGACACAGTTTTTGGTCTTGAACAATTTTATTGGGAACCTTATAAAACTTCTCCCGTATACTTTGAACATCAGGTGGTTTTATAAGGTTGCAATTTAATGTTTCATTATGGCGATTGCATAATCTTTTAAATTCAAGGTTTCTATTCTCATATCTAAAAAAGGGTCACAATCGCAACAATGCTCAAGAACTCAATAATAACCCTAAACTTTTTTGTTTGCTAATGACACGTTTACGAATGGTGGTTTGCTTCTTTCGTGATCCTGAATTTATATCAACAATAGCGGTTTCCATGTTGAACATAATTTTACTCACTTCACTGATACGATACGTCAAACGGAACTAGTTAAATACTACTGTCAAATATTATTAGTAATGCCAACCTTTCCGATCCCCAATAGTAAAATAGAATATTACTACTATATCTACATCAAGGTGGACATGTCCAATTTTGCTCAAAATTAAAGCTTTCGTGTGCAAGTCATAATGGGACATGTCTGGTTTTGAACGATTTTAGAATGTAGTTTCAAATACAATGAACATATCTGCTTTTGTTTAAATTGGAGCTCGTTGGGCACGATTTACTATAGGACATGATATGTTTTGCTTGATTCTCAGTTGAAAAACACTAGTACTAGTTGGTTGGTTTTTGATTGGTAAAGATCTAGGACGCGGTTTTCCAAGCTTCTCTTTGCACTCAAACAATATTCGGCCCATTGTGCACCCTAATTATAAATTTTGCCTATCTGGGGTGTTTGTACTGAGAATTAAACCCTAGACCTTCAGTTTAGAAGTCTAACGCTCCGATCTCTAGCCCACCAGCGCCTAAGTATAGTTCAACCTTAGGAGTAAATATGTTTTCTAATATATATTTTGATATGTATATAAGGACAGCAGTGCTATTATCAATTAGTATCATTGAGCTACCTATAATTTTATTTACTGTTTAATCACTAGGAAATACTGATATGTGGAACTTTTATTTTAAGTGAACATATATTCTTGAATTTATTAAATGTGAATGCTATTTTAATCTTTACTTACAATATGGAATATAGAAGCAAACTTCACTGGTTGTATTGCTTTCTTTGTGTTTTCAAAGCTCGGTTAAAGAAAACGTGCAGAGTTCGTCCTTTAAAATTACAACACCTCGAGCGTAATTTCAAACTTTAGAACTGGTACTTGTAAATTAACACACTACAATATCGTGCAGCAAAGTTAAAAAACTCCCAATTAGGCATTCTTAGAGCCTTGTAATTTTCAACATAACTTTGCTATGTTTTGTCCTAATTAAATACGAAGCGATTCTGCTAATTAAAGAGATTCATCGTGGATGTGCTATTTTTAGGATTGTGTAAAATTACTGTTTCACCGGATTTATTTTTATGTTTACCTTTTTTAATTTCTTTAAACGAAACTTGAACCTGCAATTAGTTGAGCAATTAATTATAGCGGTATGTTATCTATCCAATTTATCGAGGAAAAATTATTTTTTAATTATGCGCTGAGGTGATTTCGGTGTTTCCGAACGGTTGATTAATTTTTAATTTAAAAACGTCGACTATTACTCATTTACCAATGAATGTTATGTTTGCCGCAGTTTTGTTTTTATACCTTGTTTTATTAATCCGCACAATAGAGCGATGTTTAGCAGCGGAAATCGACTATGCAAAATTAATTACACTCCAAACAATGGAAAATAGAACAAAGAATAAAATGCAGACTGGAAATACACATAAATGATTAGCATGTATTGATAAAAAATAGTTTAGGTATCAATAGGGTTACGTCAAAAGCTTTGTCACAGTGTTGTTAGATCGCAAAAATTTACGATATTGAGATTTTTTACGAAAATAAGGATGGACCTTCAGGAATCCAAGAATCTGGTTTCTATAGAACGTTGGTCTGTATGTGTGTGCGTGGCATAACAAAGAAGCAATTCGACTGATTCTAATGAAGCTTGGAATAGCCGAGTTCAACTATAATTGCTAGCGCCTAACAGTTTTTGGAGGCGATGGGGAAGAGAAACGGAAATTAGACCTTTTTTGAGTGTCATTTAAAGGAAGCTATTTTTTAAAATCGGAGTACAAGATACCCTCCGCCGTTTCCGTTCAAATAAAATGCTCCTTAACCGAAATATGCAGTTTTGAAGAAGGTAGTTACAATTTTTTAAATTCTACTATAACGCCTGTTTATCCAAAAACTGGTCAACCAGTTATTATACCTTGTAGGTGATATAGAAGCTTTTGTGCGATGAAATATTATTAGGATCAGAGAGGTTGAGAATAAAACCCACCTGTTATATTCGTTTGATTTTGCCACTTTATAGGAATTAAAGTCTTGTTATTTAAATTTGCTAAGTCGATTACTATTGTATTATTTTCAAAGATTAATTTATGGGAGGTCACTTTTCCGAAGCTTCCGAAAGGGCAACGCTTGTCGTGCATGTTTAGTCTTTTGTCTGCAGAATGGCCCTGGAAATTCTATGCTTCCAGAAGTTCAACGTGTCAGATTTTGTTCTAGAATTCTTGCACCATATTTCGCCATATAGTGAAATCTTCCAGCTGTTGGAAATTCGCCTTGCGTTTTCGAGTCAGTCGATTTAACATCTTCATTCGATCCGGGTACTTGTTAAAGCCTCGGCGCCGACAACAAGACAAGGGAAAAGTCAGCCCAAGTTTTTGACGGTGAACGCACGTGGTGTTTAGAGTCGTAGTTTTACGGTAACGCCTCTGCAAAATTAAGATATCGTAACGCTTTCTTGCCTGGGGCGGAAGAAAATTCGACTGGTAGCGGATTAAAAATATTAGCAGAGTGTCAGCTTTTTGTAAAGACAATTCGGTGAAATTGTTTCCTCTCGACTTGTGTCGGATTAAAACCTTCAACCCCGTGACTCCCTTCAGTAAGCCGTTGCAAGTGATAATCCCGTACAGTGGTGGTGATTTTGGCTCCTGAAGTTCTCGTCTTTTTTGTCTTCGAAGAAAGTCTTGGCCCAGTCTTCAGGGGCGTGCCTGCAATTTTTGCCTGTTTCTTCAGAACCTAGGAACACCGCAAATTGTACCCCTCTCTCTCTACTCTCTACAGAAGAAAACTAAGGTGAAACTTGCCAATGCACTATACAGTGATAGATTTCCCCTGTTTGCCAGTGTTTCGTTAATAACGAAGAAATAGAACAGTTTAATTCCCTTGTAATAGTAAAAGTAAGGCAACCTTCAGTTGCCCAGCGTTTCATTATTCGTTAAGGTTAAAGCTTAATTAATTCTGTAAACTCGGACATCGTTGGCTGCATAGATCTGTGGTTTAGTAAAGTAAATATCGCAAGCTCTCCTGTGTTTAGTCCATAGTTCTTTTCTTGCTGATTCAAAATTGTAATATTTGCGTACTATATTTTATTCAATAGAGTTGGATGCAGTTAAACCGTACTATAATCTTTCATTCTGGTGTATTTTATTGGGCGTGTGAATTTTGTAAGCATTATATACAGGAGGAGACACAATAAAAGTGAGTCCGATTCCCGTAAGCTGCTGGCTTCTCGGCATTCCATGAAAACCTGCAATCAGTTTTGATTTGGAAGGTGGTGCCCACTAATTTTGACCTACTTTGTATACACCAACGTTCGCTTTTCCTCCATTAAACGTTTCTCGTGTACCACCCCTACTCCTCTGAGTTAAGCCGAAGGCACTTCCTTCTTTCCTGTTGTGGGTCGACGGAAAAGCTCATTTGGCTCGTATCACACCGCGAAAATATCGAACTTATCAAGGTTTTCCAATTTTAAGTACTCAAAAAAACTTTTCTAGTTTTTTTACATTCATGAGATAACAGAATCTCGCATGGAATGCAAACCTTTTATCAGTGACACCTTCTACAGAGTTTTGAATGTTAATAAAACAACTTAAACGCAGAAAATACAAAGTTGTATATAATGGCAATAAAAATACTGAAGTTTCCTACAAATTGTTAGCAATAGAGTTCACCGTGTTCCAGAGAATTTAATAGTAATTTCCAAGTTGCAGTTGTTGACGTACTTTGTAGAAGTTTATAATTAAATCGTTTGACTGCTCGCCTGAGTCAGCTATTTGTCTGAGAAAGCATAAATATTCTAAAGCTAAATAATAAACACTACATCTTGAGCACCCCAGAGCGGATTGCATAATTATAACGTATGAGTTCGGTTTTTATAGGAGTTATGAATATTAACACATTAGTAGAACAACAGTGCCGTTTATATCGGAAAATGAAACATGTTTCTCTTCTAACACCTCGTGATTCAAATATAGAAGCAAAGTAACATATTTTGATTACTACTAAGAAAGTTGTTCATTTTTATGATGGTCTACGTGTTCCATTTGTGTACTCTCTAAACTTAGAAATCATCGTTTAAAAAGATACAAATATTTCAGAAAAAAAGTACTGGTAAAAGAAAACAGTAAATAATATACAAGGCGTTGATTAATTATTCTCAATTAAAAGTGTGTTTAGCTGAGTTAAAAAGAATTCCAATTGGGATCTATATAAGTAATAAATAATGCGCAGCAAGAGACTTCTAAAGGGCGCACTGTGCCTGGGATAGGTAATTATGTAATTCAGGAAGCAGTTGTTTCCTAATTAATTTCGCCTTTGTTGCGCATCAAATATGTAGGAATAAATAAAACGGAAATAACAGGAAAAACATCCGCATTTAAAATTTAATCAAATATTGTATAGCATGGTCGTCGTTCAAAGTTTTGCCTTAATTTAATAACGTGACAGAGGGATAATATCTGGCGCGTTCGTCTTCAACAAGCGTCATTACATTCAATATTAGGTACGTTTCAACGGGATGTTTCGCTCGATGTTTTGCTCCGAAAACCTCGCTTTATGGAAAATTTGTTGCTCTATTCGCTCGAGTATCCGTTCCCGTATAATTCACAGGAATACATAAACCCCAGTTTTTATAACTCGCGACTAGATATACGAGACCTACCTTGTAATATTTAAGATTTGAATTGTAAATCCTACTGTATACCGACTTAGATCTGGCAACACATACTTCGAAAAGTGTCGGTTTCGGTCTACCCTCCCTTCGCAAAGCCCTATCCGAAAGAAATGATCCTGAAGAAAAATAAGCGATATTCCAACACTTCCTAAACAATTTTCTTTTTCAAATATCACAGTTTTTTCTAGAGAGGAGGCTTAAATTTTGAAACATTTCAATTTTGTTAGGATATGAAAGTTTTTAAACAGAAACTAAGATTTTTTTGTAATATTGTTAACATGTTCTCAACTTATAATACAGAGTGCTCAAATAGTAACCCAATCGATCGTTTTTTGACAAAAACTCGTTTTCTTGAATAAACAAGTTGATTATTATTTTCAAGCTTGTCACTTCAACCTTCTAGGGGTGGTGAGCTTCACCCCTAAACTTATACATGGGAAGGAGATCGAGTGATACATCATTCTAAAGGGCATTAAATTCTGGGTTTAACACCTCCTAGTTTCTCAAATTCGGATGTATCACTCGACCCCATTTCCCCTTTTTAGGACGTTGAAGTAACAAGGTTGAAAATAAACGCAAAAGGTTTCCCCCTCAAAAAACAATTGAAGGGTACGTACGATTAAAAAAAAAATGATGATGATATGAATAATCGGGTCTGTTTCGTTTTCATTAGCCTACCCTGTACAACCCTTATTCCGATCAAATTTACGGTTTAAGAAGCTTTCAGAAAATCCGAAAACTTTAAACTGGAAGAGGAACAAAGGGAAGTTATTTAGAAACAGCTTATCAAAACTTATGTAAATGAATCTAAAATAGTAAAGTCATAAACTTGAAGTAGATAGTACAAAAATATCTTATCATCCACAAATTAAAAGTCTGTCCCATTAAAGAAGTTGGAGGTATTGTGTACTTCTTATTTTTCAGCCTGTTTGGATAAAGGGCCTGTCCCAACTGCTTCCATTTCTCATTGTAATAGTTGTGATGTTCGGCCTCTTTATGAATGCACCTTGTATGCGTGACCGTATTTAGATTTTGGAAAACGCAGCATTACCCCGAGCGCATTGTTAAGTACGCGGAAAGCTGGAAGCCAGGTTCCAGCTCTCGGTCTGAGTGTTACGCAGATTTAAAAATTACCCTCGTTCGTCTGAATGAGTGTAACATACCATTAGTTAATTACTTTCGCTTTGTGGGGTACCATTTGCGGTACGTCCGAAAAGGGGGAAAATTTGTTTTCCCAAAAATTCCTAAAATATCGCTTAAAGTACCGATTTGGGAAATTTCGTCGTATGACTCTATATTGAACAATCTGCCAAAAGCAAGCGGCTTCGAGAGAAGCAACAGGAAAAACTACAGCGCCACACTCAGGGACTGACTCGAGCTTTACAACCCCCCTGAAGGGCCAATTTTTCATTGAAAACGCTATATTTTCAAAACCTTTGTTAGCTACGTATTCAGTTTACCGAGGGGGAGGTCCCCGTGAGACGACGCCATTCATTGTGCAATCCTGTGAAATCAGTTTCTATTGTGTATGTGTATGCTTTATTCGAAGACCTTTAGAGGTATAAGAAAATAATACTGCGTGTGCAAGGCCTTTTTGCAGTATCTTTTTTTCAGGTAATATTAACTTAGATTTTCGGGATTCACCGGTGCGTGACCCCTTGTTTAATATTAAGATTGTTCGTTTCAAACTGTGTTGATCTTTGTTGAAAGTAATGTACAGCTTCCCGTAAGGACAGTAGAGAGTGATTGTTGCGCCCTTTTGTTTACGGGGTTAGTCAATTCACTTTTTTTATTAGAAACAATTGCGTGAAAAGGTAAGTTTCATCACGTATAACTTTCGGATTGGCCGTTCAAACAAACGTGGAGCTTGAGCAGTGCCGGATCTAGTAATATTCCCGTTGGCGCCCTCATTTATTACGACTTTATTCCGAATTTCATCAGATTTAAGCGCGGCGTATTTTGCAAAATTAACCCCCCCCCCCTCTTTCTCTGAGCAACGCTAGGGCATACTATCGTTTATGTGTCACAATTCAGTTTAAACCCATGACATGGTCTTCCTGTCTCTATTTCTTTCCCGCTATTTTTACTATATCGTTTTTGAATCGAGTTTTAGGTCTTCCTACGCTTCTTCGTCCAGTACGAGCTTTCCATTCTGCTATGATTGTGGTCCACCTAATGTTCTGTTTTCTCAAATTATGTCCCACCCAACTCCATTCCATGTTCACTATTTTCTCAACAATATCTGTATCTTTCGTCTGCTTCTTTCTCCAGTCATTCCTCTTTCGTTTCCTTAGTGTGATTCACAGCATTGATCTTCCCATGTACCTTTGGCAAACCTAAATTTTGTGTGGCGTTCCTTTTGTCAACGAGCAGGTTTCCATGTACTACAACATTTGATTTCGGACGTTGAAAAGTCAAACATTTAAAAAAATTATGTCCGTATATGCACAGCGTGTTCAAGCCCTGCAGTTTTGTGAGGAAGTATATTATGGATAATTTCTGTTACGAAGATCCGAACATATGTCATTTTCACATTTGAGGGCCTGGTATCAAAGGTAGAAATCACTTTCTGTCGTATTTGAAGTAGGACTACCTAATTATGAAATTTTTGCGGTCTTTTTAGTGGTAATACTGGTTTTTTCCTGAAGACAAGCAAACTCCTATAGATTTTAGCGTTCAAAAGTTTGTCTGTGGATCAAAGCTAGCAATGTCCACGCCTAAATTTGACAACCTCACTTTCAAATCTAAGTTTCCCATCCAACCAATAGAATTGTTTCGATTAAGGTTGCTCCAAAACAAAGCTTACTCCGGAAAATGTATACTTATACACCTAGACAGAAGATGAGTATTCAGAAGATTTAAACGTAATAGTCCCGAAGTCAACGACAAACTGACTAAATTTTATACCACAGGCATCACACGAGTAACACTAGCAGCAGATGAACGCAGAGGCCAAAACAAAACCACTACATTATTGGGAATGTGTATGAGATGGTTCCTAAATGCACCAGAAGCTATTGAAACGGCACAGCTCGTTTTTCCTGTAGTGGGACATTCATTTTTACCTCCTGACAGTCTATATATAGTAAGGAAAAGGAAATAAAGAACAGAGGTAATAATGCAAACACAAGAACACATACAACTGTTTGCACAGTTTCATAGTACTGAAGATGGGTGAGCAGTGTCAGGTATTTGACTGGCGGATAGCTGCTCAAGAAGTGTTGAACAGCCAGGGATTGGTATTATCGATTTGCAATATGCAAAAAATACTTTCTAAAGGGCAAACAGTATCTAATACTGTATTTCCTCAAGAAAATCAATACAATACAAACGTCGGCTATTTCAAATCAGTTTGCAAAAGGAATCATACAATTTGTATGATTATCCCTGATGACATACGCAGAAGACAAGTAAAAGCAGTAAAAGTAAGTTCACTTAAACTACGAGATGTAAAAAAACTTTTACCGAAACATTGTTGAAAAGGTTGGAGGTCTTCAAAAGGTATCGAATATGACTAGAAGCTTTTACCCATACCATCCATTGAAGAAGCTGTTGAATCTGACACACTTACGGAAGACCACAAGTACTCGGTATAGTCATCGTGTGTGAACAATTGCAAGAAGCAAATGACCTTGTAGTGTAAAAAATAAACCCCCAAATATTTAGTGTTGATATTCTTATAAGATTTTGTATTTTTGACTAAAACTATCAATGAAGGTTGTTCCAAACTTGACCACGTGTATATCTTGGAATCAAATATTTAAGTCATAATATTTAGACAGCGGATGAGTTGGTTTTGGGAGGTTCATTGAATACAATTAACTTAGAAACAATTCATTGAATAATCGGTTAATAGCAACTACCCTTCATCCAAATGTAATGGCTTATAATTTGTTGCGGTGCATTGTAATTATTGAAAAAAATATTTGTCGACAGTATAAACTATAAAGTATTGCTTTAAGGTTTTCTCTGGTGTCATAGTATCTAGCAAACTTCTTCTTTTTCTTCAGAATAGGTTTCATTATTATCCTGCCCCTTCTCTTGATGTGAAGGTCAAGCACTCTCTCCATCTTAGGCGACCTATCCTGGGCTCTTCTTCCAATACCAGCCGGTGGTCTTTCATTTTGTTGACGCGCTTGTTCCAGTTTTTCCTCCAGCCTCTTATAAATTTCGCTATATCCGGTATTTTGGCCATTTATGCCGGTCATCGATTCGTACTCTGTAAGGTAAGGTTTTCATTATCAATTATCATTTAAACGACCATTCCTGGGTTAAATTGGGCTTTTCAATTAATTGTTATGTCGATAAATTGATACTTTCCATCGGTAAAATGTTGTGAATGCGTTTCATTAGATTCCGAATTAAAGAATGAATCGAGAAACTACAATGGAGTAAATAATAATGGTGAGGCTCTACACACCATGAAGGGGTTTGGTCTGCAAGGCGGAAGGTCAGAGCTCCCGTATCCTTGCTCTCACATTCGGTTGTCGCGTGCCAAATTAATGACAAGTGGTGATGTGGTGAGCATCACTCAGTAGGCAACCGCATCCTTATCCCTTGCCAATTCGAAGGCAGGTACCCAATTATTTAAAGCGACTGGGTAGGCCGCCCGCCAGGCATCGAGTCGGGGGGTTTGAACTACCGACCTTCCGCACCGGAGCCCAGTTCACTAACCACTGGACCACACTGGCGCACAATGTATATTGAAATATAATTGAAATGTGTATCGTATACTTTTCCTTTTCTACTAAAGAAGGATATTAGTAATTAAAGCTTTAGTGATATATACTGTTCAAAACCACTATTTGAAAGTTAACTCTTGCAAAGTGAAAGTTGCGCCAGATTCCTTCTAGCGGTATCTTGACAGTACAAGAAATTTCAAGTTTGGTTGTTTAATGAGACGAATATGTCAACTCAGAGTAATTGGGGAGAACATCAAGCTTCATAACAACCTGTTAGTCCTCAAAATACATAAATCGGTGCAGATGTCGCGATGAGGTGACTTATCGCGAAAAATTCGATGTATAATAAAGTTGGCGACAGCTGTCTACCAATTTTTAAAATATTACAACGCGAGCCGCACCGAATGTTTTTAAAAAATTAGTGGGATTGTTGGAAGTGGTTCGGAGAAGAGATTGAATGAGCGAAAGAGGACAAACAAACGATTGTCGTTTACCGCGAAAACAAATATTTTAAATTCTTTTAGGTCTTAGCAAAGAGAAACGTAATGCCAATGGCAATATCCAATGTGTCACTACTTTAACTGTTTACCGAAGTTTTTGTCGTGACTTTTATAAAGCACCTTTTGGTAAAGTGGATTTTAATATAGCGAAATGCGACGGCGTATCCCGTTTACACGTTAAGCGTAAGGTATGTACACAAAAAAGCAATTTCTTCGCTTCGGCTTCATGCGCAGGTACGTCCCGTATTAGGTTTATTAAAAAACATAGGTTTTTCAAAAGCAACCTTCTTTGTAGCAAATGTAATTTTAACAGATGTTCGTGAGAGCGCGTATTTATTTTTTGCTTTAACAGTTTTCAAAGAAGTTTTACGTCGGCAGCCATCGAAGCGTCACTGTTCATTGAAGTTTTCAATCAAAGCTGCAAGAAACGAGAGTTTGAATCAGACATGTCTTGCTCGTTTAAAGATCCTCTGTATACACAAGGGCACTTGGAATGCCTTGAAGACCCTTCAAGTGGAAATTTTATTTCCAGACATACTTTCTCCATTTTCTGGGCGGTATATTTCGATCTGTGTAATATTTACTTTAGGTTTCCTCTTTACACATTGAGAGCAATCGTGGAGCTCCCTAAATTAATTTCTGCCTCTCATTTCTCGTTTTAAACATGGAAAAATATTAAACCCAAAAATTTCTTGTTTGTTTAAACAACAAAACAAACCAAACACACGTGAGCTTCCAAAAAAGCTAGGGATTATTTATCGACGAGCAGCAGGATAATGATTTATTTACTTGCCTATACGAAATAATTTTTCAAGAAGTAATCAGGGTATTACTACAGAAAACAACATAATTCAAAGAGTTCTCATCAATTTCTGTTTCATTTTTCGCAATCATTCTATCCACAGCGAAATGAAGACTCAATAATATATCACTGTCACGCGAAACAGGGTATTACATCATCTACTCCAAAGCCTTACACATGATGTTTGGTCTGTCGCAACCAATATAATTTGATCACTGAACTTATCTTAGGTATATAATGGGATAAATTAACCTGAATATATAAATATACCCATTAATAATGGACAAATCTTCAGTAATAATATCCAGCACATTTATTTGTTTATATCTTCTAATTAGGATACCATTTATTTATACTTATAATGGCATAAAATACCAATAATCTTCAATATGGAAATATTAAGGGGGTGCCAAATTGACGCTTTACAATTGATGACCAGACGGTCTTGTATTAGTCTAAAAATATAAATTTCAAAATGATTTCCAGATGCTTTCAACATTTAATTTCCTATCTCTTGCTGGATTTGATTTGAAAAATTTCGATTAAGTATATTTAACGGGGTATTTATAAATTAATTCCGAAAGGATCGTATTACAACAAAAAATTACTATCCGATATACGAATTCCTTATAGATAAAGATTTTACTGTATTTTTTGCTATTTCAACACACGAAGATTATATTGTTTGGTGTAATAGACTGCCTTCAATACTACTGTGAAAATTGATAGAAAAAAATAATTTCTTGGATAATTCAGTCAATTGCGGATTCTAGAGTAATGATTTAACACCACCGTGCTAGTTCTATTAT
Organism: Limonius californicus; assembly: GCA_014611495.1. Classification (NCBI taxonomy): domain Eukaryota; kingdom Metazoa; phylum Arthropoda; class Insecta; order Coleoptera; family Elateridae; genus Limonius; species Limonius californicus. The sequence continues at coordinate 8,241 of JABXWE010006113.1, read as the reverse complement.
GGAATGATTTGTACTACAACGCAAGATTGTTACTTTGGAAACTCGCACAAAATGAAGTTGGATTAATTCCAATTTTCTGAATTGCTAGAAATGCTAATGAATTAAAACCCAAAAGAAACGCTTTGCCACAAAAATAGGTTTTGTATCTAATTTCGTATAATGTTCCTGCGGCTGTTGTTGTTAGATGGTGGATGCTGTCGTACATATTTTCAACTATTAATTGTATAGTTGGTAGTTGTACCAGAGAGACACTTGACAACTGAACCAGTTCATTAAAAGGATCTATTATCTAAATTATTCGATAATGGGGAAAATGAACACAGAGATCGTAAGTGGGCATACAGGACTACTACTAAGAACCCAGATTCAATAATAGCTTCCAATCACATACCACAATTGGTAAACACAGGGTTTAGTATTGCGTGTTCACAGCTTTATTAATATTATAGGAACAGGCACTCTTGCTATTACAATAACAGCACACACTTTATCAAATTAGGATCATAATGCTATGATAACAAATTAAGCGCATACAGATTTAACAATTCATTGAAATTACACAACTTTGATGATAAAGTATTTGTACGAGACTCCATTAATAACTTAGCCGCAAACAAATTTAGTAATACATTAAGGACACACAGCTCTGAGAATCATAAGTTAGGAGCACTCAACTACATTAATAATGTAGGAGTACATACCATTTGTTTTTATACAAGCCATTTTATTAGCGATAACTGAAAGCAACATTTACTATTACAGATGCTTCCTCTTGCACTCTCTAATCACAACTGATTTATTTAAGTAATTCGCTATACGTTTCATATAATGCAATAAAACACATGATATAACTTTGTTCTTTGTTCTATTATGTAAGATATGGTCAATTTTGCAAAAAAATAAGCTATTGTTATTAGGAAGTGTCAAAGGATAATTATGTGTACAATAAATATTAATTTGACTTATTACTCTCAAATATAGCAAAGTCTAGCATGTCTTGTTATAAAAGCTGTGTGCTTAGTGATAGTGCATATTATTATTCGTATTCGCGCTAACTTCTGTGACTTTACCTAACGACTACCATCATAGTGGTAGGTGGGGCAGATGGCTCTGACGTTTTCTAGTACTGTTGATCGCTGTTATTTGTATCACTAGATGAGCCACCTATTTTAGTAGCAACCGGAGTTTGCCTTGTTTAGCCTTGATGACTGTTTCATTGGCATTAGCAGGGGTTGGCGATGCAACTGGCGATGGTGCTGTGTGCAGCTAATTCAATAATCCACTGTGCTGTGTGGCTGGAAGTGATTGATTGAGGTGTGTGCTTAGTGCTGATGTGTTGTTAAACATTATGTACTCATACTCACTCTTCCAAGTTACGAAGCAATCCCGAAAATTCGTTTGAGCATCGATTCTTTTAAGACAGTGTTTAGCGGAGTTATCGTTGACAACGTGAATGGTATATACATACATACTAGTATGATACGATTACAGTCCCATTACGCCAATTGCAAACATTGCTGTGTGCAGCTAATTAAATCTTCGACTGTTCTGTGTAGCTAAAAATAATTAATTGAGCTGTATGCTTAATGGTGGCGCTGTGCTGGTGGCAGCTAGACTCACGGTACGCACCAATCCCGAGGGCTATTTTAGGCTACAGCAATTCGCTTAAGGAATTTTTTTTAGCTGAATTATCTTTGGCTAGGTGGATGGGTTGCGGAAAGTTGTATTATTAATACATTATACCGATTGCAGACACTAAATACATAAACCGCTATAGAATTTATGTGATGATTTAAGGAAAATCAATGGGCAAGTAGAAGATGTAGATGGGAAAGTATTTTCGTACGATTTAGACAATATATGATTTTTTAAAGTTTTATTAATTTGTGTAAGTATTAATTTTAAAGTCATCTACTCTCAAGTAATTAAAACCCTTCTGATATTTTGCGACCCTTCAGTAAGTGGCGATCCATAATTTGAAAACTATACACATGAAACGGTTGAAAACTTATATTAAGTCTAGAGGTCAGCATTTTTGCGAAGTAAAGAACCCTATAAATTACAATTACTGTAAATTTAAAGCAGAGTAAATAATGTACCGTGTAGTTTGCAAAAATTATACAACAGAAATCTGTACGAAGGTCGAACATTCAGGCTCATGCTTTTAGGGCGTAATAGACTGCCTTATATTCCCTATAAAGTTGTAATACCCGAAGTTATAGTCCTGATAGTAGAAAGAGCTGGCAGCGTAGCTATTGCGTATGTAGATTCATGTAAGAAAGGTTGTAAATAGTATCATATATTGTATGTATTTTTTTGCCGTCTAGCAACATTGTTACTTATTTACTCTCTTACCAAAAATCTTATTTACATAAAACGTTTATAAAACGTTTATAAAACGTTCACACTTTATATTGTGCTAGACCCACATAAAAAAATAAATCAGAATATTTTTCATAAAAACATAGTGCCCTTGTTGTTCTATATTGGAGTGTAATCCTAGAATGTATTTTTTTGGTTTACTTGAAGTTACCGTAAAGCCCTGCATAATAGCAGCGAGTCTGTGTGCCTGCATTGACTTGTAGGACAAACGCGATAATGTTCGGGACGGTAACAAGTGCAGCAAAACCTGAGTATTAAAGTTTTTAAACCATTAAGCACATAAATTGAAAGCTATCAAAATCCAAGCCAATGCAACTCAATTCCGATGCTATCAGAAATGTATTCACATCACTGGTCACAGCTGGACAAAAAACACTCTATTTGCGCATTGAACCTTGACTGAATGCATGTGAACGTTCCAGTAGGCGAGCCATACCTAAGCTTGCCAGAAAATACGGCTCTAGACATTTCATGACACAGGTGTATATAAGTTGCAACGGCACCCTTTCATATTAAAATTTAATGAGATCAATAGCGGCTGCACAATGCAGCGTGTTTGGGTTAATATTAGATTACTGTCACGTCACCCGACTGAGTCCCATGAAGCATTTTCATGATTTATGTTTTCTGGATGCATCCTTGTACAAGAACGCAAATTAAATATTAAACATTGTTTCTGTTTTCATGTAGGTTTATATATTTCCTATACTCGTAGTATCTGTTTGCAAAAATAGCAGTCAAAAATACCAAGGTATTTTTTTAATTTTTAGGCAATGATAGAAGGCACAAACACAAACCACTTTTTATTTATTACCATAACTAGTTTGTGACGTCTTCGCAAAATTTGTTAATGTCATGGATTGATACGTTTAAGAACTTATTATTATATATACAAGTGGTTAAAAAAATTTATGATTTAATTTAAGAATTTCTTGCCTAATTTCGCAACCATTTCTAAACAATCTCTCATTTTCCTACTTTAAATAGCTGTGAGCAATGTTCTAGCTTAATCAACCATTGGGTAAGACCTTTGAAGTATATATAATGTTATTATTTTTTTTTACTTGGAAGTGATAAGTTTATTTTGATTGTTAAAACAACATATCCCACTGTTCTTAATTTCGCAGCATACCTACCTTATTTCGCAGCACGTTTGCCCTATTTCGCAGGTATCTTCATAATTCCGCAGTATATAGTTTTGCCTGCTATTTTGCGCCACTAAATTGATTTCTTAGAAAATTCTTTATTAAAAAACTACCAATATCAGCAAAACAAGTTCTTATTGACAAAAAAAAATTCAATCTGAGTCTGAATGTTCATGTGCTTCACACATAACACAAATAAAATTCGGGTCGTATTCTTCCAGACCTTGACAAGATTCATGGTACCATGCGGTGCAGCTCAAACACTGAATCCATGAACCATCATTATCATTATCATCTGCATAAATTTCACCACATCTAGAACACATTCTCTTGATTCACTCTGCTAGTTTTTGCAGCAAAAGATTTAGGTTTGGTGTTACGAGACTTCTTCTTGGATGGTTTGGCCGTTCAGGAAGTGGATGGCCTTGGAGAGTCAAGTGGTCTTGTTGGTTTACTGTCAAACAGACGAGACTGCTGAGCTTCACTTTTTCTCTTTCTTATTCTTCTAATAAGGGTGGGTTGTGGTAAAATATGTTTTAAATCACTTGAAACAGCAACAGGTTGACTTTTTGATGCCGAAGCACTGGTTCCTGAAGAGGAAACATCTGGTGGCAGTTGATCGTTGAATGGTGGAGTGGCTGCAATCATGGAATTTATTTTGAAAGTTTCTTCTGAAATAACTTCTTTATTCAAATGGTAGATTCCAGACTTTCTACATCCACTGCAGATGTTTTCATACTGACTGATGTTTGATAAACTTCAGAGAAAGCAGGCAAAAATCCTTTCTTGTTGGTTTGCAGCCGGATTCTTTTAGAATTTTTTTACTTTCTGCTTCCAAAGGGTTTTCATAGAACCAAAAACTGATAGGTCGAGCGGTTGTAAAAGGCGCGTGGTGTGCGAAGGCAAAAGTAAGAAATATAAGTAATCTGATTATTGTAAGCAAAGTGAAGTGCTTCTGGAGAAAAGTGGGTACTGTGGGAATCCCTTAAAAGAAGGATGGGCTTTGTTGGAGGAAGAAATCCTACAAAATGATGAAGAAATATCAAGAAAATTTCACTGTTGATCCATCCATTTTTTGAAACGGTAACCATAGCATTGGCTGGACCAGTAGCTTTCATTTCATCTGATATAGCTTTTTTTCTTTTGAAAATTGTAAGACACGGCCCACTCTGACCAGCTGCATTTATAGTAAGAAGAACAGTAATTGTCTCCCCTCTCTCAACAGTTGTAGTTTGGTAAATTCTTTTACTACCTTTGGGAGCCACAATTTTCCCTGGCTTAGTAACAAAAGTAAATCCGGCTTCATCTAAATTCCAGATGGCATGTGATTTCCCATCTAGTCCATGTTTGGTCATAGCTGTTTCTATATTAGTGTGGAATTCTGCTACATGTTCTTTGACAGTTGCAGCAGCAGGAGCCATAGATAAATTTTCTGGAAGCCACATTGCTAATCTATATCTTCCTTTAAAATTATTCCACCATTTCCAACCTGTTAGTTCTTCTTCTGAGTTAAAAGTGTGCTTTCGACCGCTTTTTTCTACAATTTTAAAAGCATATTTTCTTACTTCTGTGGCCAAAGCCCAAAGCCAAGCCCCTGAATGTCTATTATATATTTCACTAGGCCAAGGTCTTCCTCACTAGTGAGACTAAATGGTTTGCCGGATTTTATCTCCCGAGTGGGCCCTGGAGTGCCTCGGTTAACCTTCAAAGCATCCTTTAATGTGTTGTAAGGAAGGTCAAAATGTTTTGCCGCTTTATAAGTCGACCACCCACTTAAAACTTTTTGAACTGCAAATCTTGTTGCGAATAATTTCGATATTTTCCCTTTTTTCCAGGCATTTTTCTACGCACGTAAGGTCAGTAACTGAAAGAAGCAATTTGACAAATGTTTAAACCCAAATTTTTTCCAAATGTTTCAACTTAACATTAAAAATTGAAAACCCCCTCTGTAAAAAATAGGAATTTTTTAGTACACCAATGACCGTGATGTAAACCCTACTCAAAAAAAAACAATAAATAATTGTGATGGTGATTGTATGGTGCATCTGCTTCATCAGAGCGTTCGAATTATTTCTTAAACATTCACAAACAAATTTTTTAATAAGTCCTTAGTTCACGATGTTTGCCAAATTCACCAACTGAAACAAAATTTTTGAGTACCGGACATTGTGCTTTGCTCTTACAGTTCGGGAGTGTTGTAAAAACTAATGTTACCATAAAAAAAGTTTATGGTTTCTTCAATAATACCATGCAAAATAAATTGATCAAAGTGGATAACTTCTTTAATAAAAAAATTTAAATTCATACCTCTGCAAAAACAACTAAACATACACAGCATTTAACATAACCTTTCAATAAAAATGCTCCTATCTGGGAAGTACACCAGTTAACGGGATGGTTCAAAAAACAAAAAATAGATGGCCACTTACGCTAGAAACTCAATCTTTCAAACTGCATCAAAATACTATTCCTTATTTCGTAATGAAGGTCGCGAAAGATATTGCGAAATTAGGAATACTGCAAAAAGGCAAGTTTGCCCTATGTAGGAATTTATATGCTGTCCTATTTCAATTAAGCAAGTTAGAATCACTTCTCGAGAAAGCGAAAATAATATGAATAATTAAAGTGGATACAGTAATGAGGAAGGTTTCAGAGTTCTTACAAATTGTGAGAAACAGCAATGGATAATGTATCCAGAATTTGTGAACTTAGCCAAATTTGTAAAAATAAGACGCAAAGAATGAAAGGCCCACGTTGAAAAATTGACGGATCAGCGAATAGCGAAGATGGCAAAAAATCAGAAGACAAGCGGCAAAAGAGACAACATGGAAGACCTCCCAAACGCTGGGTAGATATCTAGCAATCATCCTCAGCAGAAGCCCCACCAGAAGCAGACTAAGGTCAATAATAAAACAGGCAAAGCCTAAATACAGTGGAAAAAGAAAAAGAAGAAGAGGTTGTAAATACGGACGTTAGTAATAAAATGTTTACCATGTTTAACTGGCCGAAAGAAGGCGATAACGATTAAAATATGGTAACAAACAAAAAATGCAAGACGACAAATGAAAAGAGGTCATAAAAGAGACAAAGGTTCAAATAGCAGCGAGGAAACTGAAACAATAGCATACAGGAAAATCAGTAAAAGAAAAAATCTCCATCCAACGCACCAAAGCTGAAAGAACAGCAAAAAATAAGAAGTGAGTGTTCTAAAGAAAATTCAAAATATGATGGACAAAATGTTGCAAAAAATGAAGAAAGTTAAGATATTAGGAAGAGAATGCCAAACACCTCAAGACGAAATTCAATCACCAGTGGCTGGACACATATTCACCATGGTTACTAACTTACTCAAGGCGACTCAAAGGTGCTTCCTGTAAATATTGTATCTTGTTTCTGCCGTCAGCCAGCATGATGAGAGACGGTTGAGGTTCTTTCATCATCAGACCTTTCACTAAGTACAGAGACATGCGCGATCATTGCAAAGCACATGTACAGACCCGGGGGCATAAGGTTGCAATGGAATCTGTAAAATCGTTTATGGAGGCCGTTCCAGTGAACATTCTTCTTCACCAGTCTTCGCAAAAATTAATTATTTCCTGTGTCATTTTTTCCGGCACACATGATTTACCTTTCAGAGACAGCAATTTGGATGAAGCCATACTTATAGACTTATGCCGTTTACGCATCGAAGCAGGTGATTCACAATTAAAACACCATTTTGAGCATGGACCGAAAAACGCGTTGTACCGATCACATATCATACAAAATGAAATAATTGATCTATGTGGCACTACAATCAGGGAACGGATCGTCACTTGGATTAAGGAAGCTTATGCTTACAGCATTCTGGCTGATGAAACCGCGGACATTTCGAGCAAAGAACCGCTGTCTATTGGATTACGTCTCTTCGATGAAAAGGCCAACACACTCGAAAAAAAATGCTTTGTAGAGCTTGAAAGGCTTGATGCCAAAAGTATTGCCAAAGCCATTGAAGATATTGCGACAAATATAAACCTAGACCCTAATAAGTGTGTGTGGTTAGGCTTCGACGGATGTTCCACCATGTCTGGGAAAGAAGGGGGTATGCAAGCGATCTTGAGGAAAAAGTACAGTAAAGCCTTGTATTTGCTGTGCTCCTCGCACAAGCTAAACCATGTCGTGAACAGCTTAAACTTTATTCCAGAAATTCGAAACTACGTCGGAACTATCAAGGAGATAATCATATTCTCCGCGAGTCCGTTTTACGATACTAGCTTGCTGCGAACATTCCTAAATTGTGTGAGAATAGATGGTCAGAGAAGTACAAACGCATCCGTGTTTTTAAGGATCACTTCGGCGATATTGTTGAAGCATCAAAGACATTAGCTGAAGAGAGTAATGCAGCAACAAGAAAAATTCATATCAAATGCATGCAGCTGCCTGTAGATCTTCATTTGTTGTGTCAGTAGTAGTAATTGCGGAGTATTCCTCTATACTGGAACCGTAGCAAATACCATATGTACAAAAAAATTTTAGATAAAGGGTGGCTTTGTACTTCAATACGTCGGTCTTTGATGATTTTATCACAATTAAATGTCAGTTTTAATCAGATTTAATTTAATAATGGTGTTTACAGAAATACATAAGCGATTCATCGTTGAATCTTATTTTCGCAATGGAAATCTTGAAAATGGGGAATGGATTTACAGTACCCGCCCTTGTATGGTTGAATTTC
>JABXWE010006112.1:0-26186 GCA_014611495.1 Limonius californicus | reverse complement strand
AATCTTTTTTTACGATCAAATGTTCATGCAATATTGAATGTATGCTGGTCCCACTAATGTCCAAGGATACCTCAATCTCACGGTAAGTTACATGACGATCTTGCAGTATCAGTTCACGCACCGCATCAATGTTTTCCGGAACAACAACCGATTTCGGACGACCTTCACGAAATTCGTCGTTGAGCGAACTACGGCCACGATTGAATTCGGTAACCATCGATAAACACTGGTCCTTGATGGTGCTTCATCACCAAAAATCGAATTAAGTTCATCGATGCACTGTTGTTGAGTTAATCCACCTCGAAAGTTGTAAAAAATAACCGCACGAAAATGTTCAGGATTTATTGCCATTTTTTGGTCGAATTTTGAATTTGTAAAAATATAGGGGATCATTTCTACAACAGTAAGTATTTAGACAGCATTGTTGAATTTTCTAGAAACTTATGTGTGAGGCTACAGGGTGGATTAACGAAAATATCCATTAGTGAGCAATGTATGATGGTATAAGTGATTTTTTGAAAATTTTCTCTTCTTTTTCTTACAGACGGCGTATTTAAATATTTAAAAACATTAAAATTGCCTATTGCTACAGCTACTATAACAAAAGGCGGGCCTAAGTAAAATAATTTACTAAAAATCTTTTAACTTAATACGTTTGCTTCCTAACATAGCTGTCTAGGGGTGTCGACAAATATCCTTCGAACGCCTTGTAACACCGTGGGACCTACCTTATTTATCTGCGTTGTCCTCCTCTTCACTTCCATGTAGGTACGATGCCAACTCTGTAGAAACATAAAAATGAAATATAATTGAACATTATCCACAGGAATGAAATCGTAGCAATCCTAAAGGAAATATCAATGGAGTGACTAATTAGTTACAAACTTCATTCAAACGGATTTTTCTTACAAATATTGTTCATACATTTCAGAATGTGGTGCAATACCTAAAATCTAATTTATAGCCTCAATCACAAAAGTTATAGGGTCATCTCTTTTACGTACGTATCACCACCAATAGGTGCAATTATGGAATGTAAATAGGAAGGAAAAGGAAAAACCATCTTATAAGACTGAATCTTCAGAAATTTCTTTTTTGGCGATTATAATTTCATCTGCAGATTATTATTTTTCCTTCTTCTTCAAATGAATGATTAACGACCCACATCAGAAACAACCCATTGATTTTTAAATTCCGAAACTGCAGTAGTTTCTCTTTCTGTCTTTCTCCATACCGGACGTAATTCCGTACCATTCTTGATTTCGTTCAGCAGCTTCTTTCCAGTGCATTTTCTGCAGCTCTGTGAACAATTATTATGTCGTACCTTCTGTTAGATGTGGTGGTAACTCAGTTGGAAAAGCGCTTGCTTTATGAGCAAAAAGATTCTGACTTGAGTTCGATCTACCAGAATTACCACGGCAGTGTATAGAAATCTTTTGCTGCAACTCACAAAACATATTCCTCCACCTCTTGGCAACCACGGGGCTTAAAAAATTCTTTTGGAATTTCTATCGGTCGGATTCGACGTTTAACTATAGGTTCCCCGTGTTTCCACCTTAGCGTTGAGGAGAAGCACGTGGCAGTGGAGAGACCAGTGTCCAGCAGTGAGCGGAGAAGGCGGTTAACGGCCTTTTGTTGCACGTTTACCATACCATGTGGATCATATTGTGCTGACAGTGTATAAATGCCTTGACTGTTAAGTCAGTCAGTCGCCGGTGTTTCTTAGAAAAATCCTGATGATTTTCAGAAAATCATGTTATTACTAATGTATATCGTTGTTGAGAACCGATGTTTCGTTCACTAAGATTGGCTTTCGCGGTCTAGTTGGTTTATTATTAGTACTGATATATTCATATAACGCCCGCTAAAATAGGGTATGTTTAAAAGAATAATGTAGCATATGTAAATTCAGTTCCTTTAAATGGACTAATTCCCATTTTTTCTATTGAAAATTAATTTGTTTACGCCATTTATTTCAGAAGTAAAAGTATGCTGAAAACTCGGGTATTTAGTTGTATTAGAAATTAGTATTATTAATTTTGTAATGCTTTGTTAATTTAAATGCAAAACTCTATATTAATTTTGACATATTTGAAATTAATGTAACAAACACGTCATAACAGTCGTCAACTAGTACACACAGGCAGTCAACCCAATGAAATCAGTTGCTCCGCTTACTGCGTCCGAATTGATTTCAAATCTAATTTAACTTCGGGCAGCAATTTGTGTTCCTGTTTTGCAAAGGTGTATTCTGCTAGAATTCTAAGAACATGTTACATATTATTATATTATTATTACATATTACCTTTTTACTTGAAACTTATACTTGTTTCTTTTGTTGCAGACGTAATAGTAGAATATGTCCGCGGCCTACCTCAAGTGACAGTACCCTTACCTAGTAGGAAAGAAAAATGTAGATTTACGCTCAGGCCGATCTCAAACACAGTTGGTGATTTTCTCGAGATGTTGAGGAAAGAGGATAAGGGCATCGACAGAGCCGTTATCCATTCCGTAGATGGTACTAGAATAGCGTCTTCCAATACGATAGAAACACTTCTCGAAGAAGATTTTAAGTTGTTTATTAATGATAGTTCGTATGTTGTTAGAATACCCGAGCATGAAAAAGTCACAAGCGAAGAAGTTAAAAAGTGAGTAGTTTGAAGTTGTAATAGTAAAAGTTTTGTGATAATATCTGAATAGAGAGCGCCTATTTAGAAGGTTTGTTGTAATGATAAAGTTTAGATTTTATACACTAGTTAACTTCCAATGCCGTTTAACATAATGTTGGTCTATAGTGCAAGAAAACTTTCTGAACATATATACCTACAGGTTGTCAATTTGAAAACGTACAATGTGTTGCCTCTCCGGAAGTAAAATAGGCATTGTACTTTTTTAAAAATCATTTCCACAACATAGAACGGGAATCACCATAACTCATAAGGTAACCTTCCCTATTCAAACTCTTAGGGCTGTAGGTACCCAATGAATTAATTGGTAACACCTACTTCAGGGTTCTTCATTGAAAAGCTCTTACAAAATGCTAATCAATAGTAGCAAACATTTTATTCTTGGTTCGTTTAGGAAAAATTCAAAAATGTAACTCCAAAGTTTCTGAAGTAATTATGTAATTTAAATTTTAAAATATTAGTATAAGAACCTCGAGTAGTCCAGTGGTAAGACGCTCGCAATACGAAGTCCTCTGTTCGAACATTGGGATAGTCAGACATTTTTCTGTAAGTCCTAAGGTCGTTATCGAGCTCGGTAACCATTCGACGTTGGGATACAATTAATGATACTTCTCCTAACCACTGACTGACCAGGAGAAGTAACAAGACCACACAGAATATCATTCATACAATTATCACAAATGGTGAAAATGTAGAGAGCGAATGTAGTTGGGAGGAGCGTGATTCAATTCCGAAGGGGACCCATCACCTTCAATTAATTCCGAATGTATGAATGGCAATCTCGACACCGTAAGGTAAAAGAGGAATTGATAAAGAAAGATAAGAAAGAATATCAGTTTAAATGTTCAAAATGATATGCATTAGTCTTTAGACAGTAGAAAAATCTATTCTCAAATTCTGTTAGAACATTTTGGGTTTGCTGCGGAATAGGTCGGAACTCATGAACCATTCCTTGTCGCAGCTGTACGATGAACTGAAGTTGAGTATTGTAGACAACAGATTTTAAGTGACCCAATAGAAAGTCTAATGGGGTGAACATTTTGAAATCATTCTATTTTTCTAAAACGAATCACGTACAAAATGTTTGCTGCTATTGAATAGCATTTTGTTAGAGCTTTTCAATAATGTATCACAAGGTGGGTGTCACCATTTGAAATTTTTTTGTTGATTGCCCCTTCATATTGTTAAAACGTTTCCTGGAAAAGTTCAATACTTACTTTACGTCCAGATATATACAGGGTGTTTCGAAATTGCTCGACTCTATGGATGTGTTCTCCAGCACGAAATCAACAAAAAAGTTCATACAAACATGTGGCTCAAATTAATTTATTACCGAGATATTGAAAGTTAAAGATATTTATTTAATAATACAAAACATTCAGAGTAACTGTTCAAAGTGGTCTCCATTTTGTTGAATGCAGCATTCAGCACGACGAATCCATGCTTCTCTGGCACGCCTTATAATATCAGGACAACCCTTGGTAGTTGCTGCTGCTTCCACGATGCAATTCCTTAGCTCTTCTTGTGTGCCAATAGACCAGAGACTTCATCCAGCCCCACACAAAATAATCTAATGGCGTTAGATCAGGAGCTCCTAGTGGCCATTTAACAGGTCCGTTTCGACCAACCCATCGATTACCATATGTTATGTTTAAATAATCAGTGACAGTATGAGAAAAGTGAGCAGGGGCACCTTCATGCATAAACCACATCCCCTGCCTATTGGCAATCGGAATGTCTTCTAGAAGGTCATACAGATCATTTTGCAAAAAATGCAAGTAAGATATTCCTGAAAGCCTTGTTGGTAAAAAGAAGGGCCGACGAGATTGTCACCAAGAAGACCACATCAGACATTTAATAAAAATGTATGTTGGTAATGCATACTAGCAGTCGTATGAGGGTTTTCTTCGTTCCAAGTATGGGTGTTTCGAAAATTAGCAATACCATTTCTTGTAAAACATGATTCATCGGTAACCAGCAGGCGGCTCAGGAAGTTAGGATCTCGTGTGCATTGTCGAATTAACCATTGCCAGAAATTTTTACGCTTGTTATAATCTTCTGGTAACAGATCTTGCACAGAGATAACGTGAAGTGGATACAATTTTTGCTCACGCAATGTTTGCCATACGCTTGTACATGATACATTGAAACAAAGTAACAATCGTCTGGTGCTAGTAGTAGGAGACAACTGAACAGCATTGTCTTTCAATGGCTTCAAATGGTTTACGATTTGGTATCCTTCTAGTGGGAAATGTTTCATGGTATCTTCGAACAGCAGCAGCGCCATTTTTACGTACCTCGCCATAAATTAAAAGCATGTCTGTTTGTTCTGCATAACTGAAGAAATTTGTGGTGTCTCCCATGACAATAACAAATTGAAGAGTCTTCAAAGTACTATTTATTAACCCACACGAGCAAAACGAGCATGAACTACTAAAACTAGTAAAACAGGTTACTTAATACTAATCAACAGATTTAATAACAGATGTTTAATCAACTGTTAAAAAAATAAACGATATGCAATTGACGACTACTTGATTAACTTCGGACTTTTAGCTATTTATCTTTAACTTTGTATATCTTGGTAATAAATTAATTTGAGCCATATGTTTGTATGAACTTTTTTGTTTATTTCTTGCTGGAGAACACATCCCTAAAATAGTGCCGTGCAATTCCGAAACACCCTGTGTATATATATATATATATATATATAGAGAGAGAGAGAGAGAGTGAGAGAGCCATTTTCACTGTTTATATCTTAGAAGAGGTGGAAAAATAAAGATATCTAGGTTGCTGTTTAAACTCAGAATTAAAAGCGAAGCAACGATTTATAAAAATGAAAGCCCTCGCGAGTGTCAAAAATCTAGGTTTACAACTCAGATGGAGAATGGTGAAAGCTTATATATGGCCGATACTGTTGTGCGGCACGGAAGCTTGGACACTGAATAAAAGGAATATCCACAAAGTGGAAGCTTTTGAAATTTGAAATGAAAAGGTAAAGTTAAGGGCAAAAGAGGAAGAGATAGAAGGAAAACTTCCTGGCTGAAGAACTTATGGCAGTGGACAGGAATGAATGTTTAACAAAAATTCAGGGCAGCAGAAGAAAGAGAGACGTTTGCCAATATACTCGCCAACCTCTAATTAAGAGACAGCAAAGAACAAGAAGAAGCTATAACACACTGTAACTTTTCAAATTATACACCCTTTACATAGGAGTTCTTATGCTTATACTACATAACGGAAAGCAAATACGTAAATTACATTTTCAATTTATGTAATTGTTTTTCAAAAGAAATATTTTGGTGTATAATATACAAAACCCCAATATTGTCAAGCTCGTATTTACAATGAATAGAGCAAGAATACAATTCTTATTGAAAATTTGCCTTTAAACGAATTTCAGTTTGAAAATCCGAAAGTCTGGCTAACACACTTATTGGAAAAGTTTTAACGAGGACGTTAAATTGTGTCGTAAAAGTTTTCTTGGGCAAAAAAGTAACTTGTAAATGCTTTAGGGAACAAACATGACGTTCGTTTGTAATTCACAACGTTCTAACGTGAACGTTGTGTTGGTGACAGCTATTTTTGTTTTACAATCCTCTTTTGAATAACCAGCTGGTTCGGGAAATTTACCCTTTTTATTATGCCATTTTTCAAAAGCATCTTTAGCTTGCTGTAGACATTTTAGCTCTGTTAAAAAAATTGTTTTGTGATTTTGGAGCACAAAAAAAAACAATAAAACGATGATTCGTTTGATCCTGTAATTCCATTTTTGTGCTATTGCACCTCTACAATTTCCGCTGATCGGAACAAGCACAAGGTAAGAAAATTGCTAAAGCAAATAAAATTACCAGGATTGATTGCATTTATTTTGTAAAACAAACAACATTGTACGTCAGAAAAAGAAAAAAAAATTCGTCTCGTTATTGAGGGCCGTAAAATTAAGGTTGCCTAAATGGGCTACTTTTCTTAATAAACGAAGCTGGAAAATCGATAGCAATATTGTAAATAGCTGAAAATGAACGTGATCGTAAAACTTTTTTAACTGCTGCTATTAAATAGAAATGAAACAAGGGGCGTTCCATTACACATTTGAAATTTAAAAACTGCGTGCTTTTTGGAAAATAGTTTAGTAGCTTCCAAAGGAAGCCCATAAACCGGCACATATTTGCATTTCAAATGGCCACCGGGAAGTGATTAATATTTTACGGTTTGTCCAATTAATGTCGGATTAGTTTCGCCATTTCTTCTTATACAGACCAGAGATTTATTTCTTTCTTTAAAAAGAAAGTGTGATTTAATTTTATTACAACTGAAATAAATTACGTTGCAATGGAATGAACAATGGTTTCAGGCAATTATAATATACATTTTATGAAACTGACAGCAAATTATTAATTACTTCCTTTTTCGTCTTTACTAGCAACCTGCGGCTTAAGCCCCATTAAGGGGACCTTTTTCCTCTTTATGCTTTTCTGCCAAAATTATTATCGTTCTAATTAACTTGTGGCATTAGACTCTTATTTTGGATATTATTAATTATTCACTACAACTTACACACATTTTTTAAAATCTTGAACGATAAGTTGTATAACCCACGGTTTCATCTTCATCATCATTATCTGACATGGAGCTGACTCGAGGGTCACTCCTGGATTACGCCAGGCCCACCCCATGCCAGTAGGTGGGTAGGAATTTAATGGATGGATTGGGATCGGGTGGGGTATTGCACAACGTTAGCATGTCTGCAATGCATACCGCAAGACATCTGTGCTACAACACCAGGTAGTTAGTAAGCTACGCATCAATGGGGTTTTTGAGTACGTAACCGAGACCGTTATGCGATTATGCATTTAAGCCTAATAACTTTGATATCAAAGCTTCACATTGTTCTTATTTCACATCTATCTATTGTTCTAAGGTTACAGATTGCACCTATCTTAGTTTCCTAATAACTAATAACTTAATATTAACCTCAAATCGTACTATTTCCACTTAATTTTAATGTCGACTCTCGATTCTTCTTCCTTCTTTTCCATCCTTCCCTCTGCAGTTGTCGGCTAGGAGTCCATCGGTGTCTTTCCCACTGGTACTTGTTTTGTTCCTTCTCCTTTGTTTTCCCCTTCCTCACCCTCTTACTGCTGCTTCTTCTTCGTTATCCTGTTTTTCTTTAGTCGGTTCTTGATCGGATTCTTCAATCAGTGCGTATACTCTTCTTACCTCTCTTCGGATATCCTCTTTTCTTCGTGCCCAGTCCTCCCATGTCTCTTTAGGTATGCCGGTGTTTTGGATGTCGCTCTCCAATGATGTATTCCACGTGTAGCATGGTCTTCCTATCTTTTTTCTTCTGTTTGCATGGCATAAGCTTGCTGTAGAGGATGGTTGGCAGGTCTTCTTAGCCAGATTTCTTACATTTTCCTCCAGTTGCAATTGGAAATTTTGCAGATTTTCTCTGATGTATGACACGATTTTTTTTTAAGCTTCCTGTTTGAGCTTTTCCCGCGGTGCTGTGCCTCCTGTGTTTTGATTTGCTATCGAGGTGAATAAACAGTTTCCATCTCCTGGAATTTTCCGCACCGTCAGTTTGTGTCTGTCCGTAAATACTCTTTCCTGTTCCACGGTCGGTATTGTATTTCCTGCTTTTGATATTTGTTGTGGGTTTGCTGTTGTGTAGTCTTCCGTGTGTATCTTCCTACCTTCTAATATTACTGGTTCTGCTTGACCTCACCGCGTAATGTTAGATATCGGACCTACCTAATTTGCGGTCTTCGGAATTAAATTAAAATTAATATAAAGTAAAATAAAATAAGTTAAAATACGATTAACTAAATAAAATAAGATTAAATGAGATTAACGTTTACAATTCATTTATTACGTTAAGAGGTTACAATTACCTACCACAGTGCGAATTTATGAACACTATCTGATTCACACTGAATTGCAGCAGTTTTACACGCATTGAAAATCCAAAATCAAATTTTACTTAATTGCATGATTCCAAAATCGACGTATTTATTACTTTTCTGCTTATTAACTACACAATACTGCACATTTTTAGACATTGTCTGATTCACAGTGAAATACAGTAGAAAATTTTACTATCTTGCATGCGTTCATTTGTTTGCCCTAGTCGGATAGTATTATCCTCGATTGAAATGTATGGCCTTATTCCAAGAATTCTGTTTTTAGTTTCGACGGACTCGTTGTCGGCTCGCATCTATTTCCGTCCCACAAGGGTTTCTACCTGCGGTCTACCCTTGTTCTATTTCCAAGAACCGTCCCTGAAACCTATCCTCTTGTACTAAATATGCACTTGTTACAAGATCCCCCGTTTTGATTTCCCTGCCCTGCTTATCCACCTACGTGTTCCAACCCCGTTCTTATATATATTAGATCCGGCTGGACTACAATACTAGGCTACTACTACTACACTACTTGATCACTTAGCGTTTCTCTACTTCTCTCCCTCGTGCTTGCTGTTTTTTCCGCTGTTTTCTTGTTAACCGCTAACCTTTCACCTTTGATCGGTCAGCCGATAGAGCATGTGGACGCTGGTTCGCTTGATTGTTTATACACCCGCACTTCATTCACTTGGTAACTTCCACACAAAAATAAATCTTAAGCACGTCTCGCTAAGCAATTTTGCCCGAGAGAGCCCAAAAGCACGTCCGTTCCCTCTCTCGTCGCAAACGGAACCTATAAGTTGTGTAGACCACGGTTTAAGAAAAAAAAGTCTTTTCTGTTTGTATCAGCTCGATTTTCTATTAGATACGAGGGAAGTTCATTAAGTCTCTAATAAATGAAAGAAGGTAATGGTTCTTTTGACCAAAAGTCATTTTATTTTTCAACATTACACCTTACAGCTTGATACACTTAGTCCAACGTTTTTCCAATTTCCCGATACCTTCCAAAAAATAGGACTTCGGCAACTCTTCAAAATATGCGTTTGTTGCAGCAATCACCTCATCGTTTGAGCCAAATCTTTTTCCGCCAAGCTATATTTTCATATTCGAAAACAGGAAATAATTGAATATGGTGGATGATGTGGAAGCAATTCGTATCCTAACTCATGGAATTTAGTCATCGTGACTACACACGGATGCACACGAACATTGTCTTGTTAGAAAAGAACTTTTTTCTTCGCCAAATTTGGTCGTTTTTTCTGGAAATCGTCGTGAAATCGGTCCAATAAGTCTGCATAATACTTTCCGTTTATCGTTTTCCCCTTTTCAAGGTAATCGATGTAGATTACTCCGCTTACATCCCAAAAAACTGTCGCTATGACTTAGTTGGCCGATAAAACCGCCTTGACCTTCTTTGGAACCCGTTCAGCATGACAAATCCACTGTTTTGACTGTTCCTTGGTCTTCGGTGTACGGTGATAGACCCATGTTTCATCCACAGTTACGTAACGACGAAAACACTCGGCACGATTAAACATCGCCAAACATTTCTTTGAAGTTGTCGTTCGATTACGTCCATGATCAATTGTAAGCAAACGGGGCACCCAACGCGCGGTTAGATTTTTCATGTCCAAATATTTCACCAAGATGTTATGCAGTTGCCCGATTGAAATGCCAAATGCCAACAACCTCAGCAATCTCAAACACTTTAACTCTCCGATCATCCGATATCATGCCGTGGATTTTATCGACCATTTCTGGTGTGGTGACCTCAATTGGACGCCCCGAACGTTCTGCATCATTAGTACTTGTACGACCACAACGAAATTCAGCAAACCACTTCTGAATCATTCCAAACGATGGTGAGTGGTGGAGTCCCCATAATGTTTGTTAAGCGATTTTTGGGTTTGCGTAATATTTTTTCCTCGCAACACACGCAATTCACTTTTTCCATTTTTTTTAATTCACGGAGTTGTCTGCTTTCGAATGTTGTAAAAACTGAACTATCTGACAGATCTGTCTGAAAATTTTTCCATGGGCTATTTAAAGAGAGTACTTTCCAAATGTTGAAAACCGCGATTGAGACGCCATTTATTACATTTATCATGGACTTAATGAACTGTCCTCGTACCCAGATTACAAAGTTGATATATCGAAAAGTGGAAACGCCACAGTTTATTGAACATAGGGACTATGTTGTTGTTGCCAGAAAAAATGTTAGTTTGTGATTCGTACTAAAAGCTTGCATTAGATAATATTAAGTATGCGAATGACTGGACACCATTTGAATAATTTATTTAGTTTCTAAAGAAGGGGTGACAAATTAAATACAATTTATCTGCTAACGTAACACAAAAGCAGCAACAATGAGGTATATAACCACAAGCTGTTATTGTAAACTACATTACATTATTGTTTCCGTTTTAATCGGTGGGTTATGTGAGATAAATATAATATCAACAACAATAATAATAATGTTACCAACGTAAAGCAATTAATAATTGCTTATTGCTGGTGGTTTGTATGACATCAACATAGGTTTTGTGATTTATTATCGAAACCACAAGCGAAATACCCTCAAATTTGGCCTGAATAAAAATCACTGAATTTGACTAGAACCGTACAGAAATCATTGTAGATATTTTTAGCCCGTGTAGAAATACTTCATCATCAAAATCGTAATATTAAAGGTCTAATATCTGGTGGAGCAAAGAATCTACAAGGTTCACTTGTAAAAATTTATAGTAGTGGTAGTAATAGTAATAATACTGCAGATAATTAAATTGCTAATGGAAAGAACTACCAACAATGCATAAACCTTTAATCAGGTTCATTGTGTATTTTCTGAATTATCCAGGGAAAATATTTATAGCAGCCTTAAAACTTGCTGAACACTTACGAAACAATATAATATTGACTTAATATCAGAAAGGACGTCGAAAGTATATAGGATGATTCACGGGAGAGTATTAGTCTACCATTCGAAAAATGGACAGCCCAAAATACATATCACAAGGTACTGGGATACCTACAATTTTATTGGCGGTATTATTATGAACCAGACACCCCGTTTGATATACTTGACAGTTTACATGACAACGCGCAGGAGCTCCAACACGCTGGCACTACATATTCCGTCTTGTATTTAAATCCAGTTTTTCTAGAATCGAGTGGTAATGGCAACGAAGAAATATATAAACATATCTCCACTATTAAGATCAGGTCGGTTTTTTGCACTCGGAATACATATTATTCAAACGGCTTGAATTAAATGAGCTTTATTTAAGGCTGACATTTAGGAAGTGATATTTGATCACAAAAATGACATTCCAAACAGTAAATTGCTGCTAAACGGTAGAAGCTTGAAACATTCTCACTTCATACATTGACTATACACTGCTTTCTTGTCCAAGATAAAGAAATAAAATTTAAAATTGTTTGATAATGTACATACTGTTTTATAAAAGAGGCGTCTTAGCCTGTAAATGACAAAATAATTGAGTTTTTGAAGATCTGGCTTTTTAGCATGTTGGACTAAATTAATCAAATGTTACAAGTTCATTAATCACATCTTCAACTTGTTTAGTGTCCTTGTAATTTAGTTATTACCAATGAAAAATGTATTAAAAATTTCCATAATTTAGTAAAACTTAGGCAGCACCTCTTGCAAGAACAAAGTTACCCAAATATGTATCTCTGGTCAACTACTGACAACATGTTAATTTGATAAGTACTTGTTGTCTGTGCATTGAATTGAGCACCAGTAGGTTAGTTCAGGTGATGAAAGTACATATTATTTATTGATTTTAGTTTTATGTTCAGTTAATAGTAACTAGCGTAAGCCGATATTGTAAAAGTTAGAGAGTAACTTCTTCGCAAAACCCACAGTTCACTATTTTTACTTCCAGTATCAGAAAGTATTATTTTTGTAAAAACATTCGACATTTAGATTTCCGCGGAAATATTCATGTGCAGTTACCGAATGACTCATCATACGTAAAGTGAAGTAGTATGGGCGTAGAAGATATAATATTGACTAAACGTTTTTTACCTATTGACGGTGGATCTCGTATGTCGTAATTTGAATACTATTCCAAATTTGGAAGCAGTTAATCTTTTTTCCTTTCATCCACCCTCTTATTGGATCGGTATTGTCCAATAGTTTCATCTAAAACTGCCTGAATATTGGTACCAAGTTGTTTTATAAAACTTTATCTTTTTTGAAGGGATATGGTTTCTGTCATAATATCTGGTATTTGTTCATCTACTAGCCGATAGTCCCCGTTGGCTCTTGCAGCAGTTTTTCGGATACGCATTTTTTCCCTTGTTTTCTACGAAGTTCTAATCTACGCCTTTTGGTTTTACAATAAATAGTCGTATAATTTCCGGGAATACTTTGAGACACAGGTTCTACGACTCCATGTAGGTTCCCTAAGTTGTTATGAGCAATTACTGCAGTATCACATCTGCCTTAATATGATCGTCGAAGCGCAAAATTAACTCTTTCCCACGTACCAGAATTTGTGTTTCAAAAAATACAAAATACAGAGAAGGTTAAAAAACCCAGTGGCTGCTACTATTTATGTCTCCAAAGTAATGGAAATGTTTAGATTCTTATCTTAAATATTAACATTATTTCGTCTAC
This sequence comes from Limonius californicus, assembly GCA_014611495.1. Taxonomy (NCBI): domain Eukaryota; kingdom Metazoa; phylum Arthropoda; class Insecta; order Coleoptera; family Elateridae; genus Limonius; species Limonius californicus. Next base: position 12,951 of record JABXWE010006112.1, on the reverse strand, counting down.
GTATTACCAGCCAGGTATACGATGCCCTTTTCTATTTTAAAATCAGAATTGTTCTTGACTTAAGACTAGCCTTAAGCCAGTAAACTGCCAAGAATATGAAACAGGCATCTCCGATTTATCGTAGATATCGTAGTAACTGGCCTTGGTGGTCTACTGGTTGGCGCATTTGCTTATAGATCCGAGTGTTGCGAGTTTGAACCGACCGATATTTTTGGCGGAGTAAATGCAAAAGTGCGCTTTGTTGCCGGATGAGATGTAAATAAATCGTAGGTCCAGTGTGACTGCGATGTATGATACTACTGGAGTTGGAGATTACACAGTAAGCCAATAACGGATGCCGTGCATAGAGACGCTTGCAAAACCACGTCCGACATCTCTCTCAATCAAAATTCAATCAATATATAGCAGTATCTTTTGATATATTATGAGTTACCTATTTTGGATGGTAAGCTCGTACTCCTCCGTGAATTACCCTGTATAAGGGAATGTAAAAAGTACACCAAAAAATAGATAATACATACAAACGATAAATGTCGCATTTGCGAGAGTAAATTGGAATTAGTAGAAAGTGTTTCTGCACAATCCACTGCATTGGTTAATAATGCGGCGCCATCTTATGAAATATTAGAGCTAGAAATTCCTCGTAAACTACAAATTTCTAGATTAACTTGTACTCTGTTATGAGTATTCTCAACAAGCAACCTTCGAAGATGACGCTGCAGAATTGTACTGGGATGTCTATATTCTGACAGACAACCAATAAATATGTAGATGGCGATAGGACCTGATATTACTTTTTTTGCATCATACGGAAACAGCTTACTTAACTGCTTACGGTACATTCTCCTGCTGTTCTTCAGCAGTTTGAAATAGATAAAATCTGAAAATTCTGTGATTAACCCCAGGAAGCCGAACGGAAGTCTTTTAATAAATTAATGATAAAAATGTGATAATTAATTTAAACTTTGGAGAGAGTCACATACTTGCATTATTATTACAATGCACGAATTGCAATTCTGGTAACTAATAAAATAGTAATAGAAGTACGAGCTTTTAACTACACAGGCGAGTAAATTGATCCATGAAATGATTGTACACCACCCCATTTCAAGCAAATGAACCTTATGATGATCTAAAAACTACAATAACGGGAATAAGAAGAAATAATCTAATACTCGGTACAGTCTGATAAGTGAGCAATATCACGGAAACGTGTAAACTAGAACTTACAACACTAAACAGCTTGGTTACACATAATGAAAAATAAAGCTGTACACCGTATTAAGGATATAAAAATACACTGGGATAAAAAATAATTCTCTATTCTATAAAATTCGCTAAATTGCGGCGGAAAAAATATATTTGAATATTCAAAACCCTACAAAATATAGACTAAATATAAACTTCTCTCATTACGGATTGATAATAAAGTAGTGAAGTATTATATTCTTTGAGGCTTTCGCGGTTTCTCGAACTGTCAATATTACAATTTACTTTCGGCTTAGACCGCGTCGTCATTTGGGAACTACACCCAGCAGGACCGACCTGCAGCTTGTCTGACTGTACAAGCATTTGCTCTAGAAGTTTGAGCAATATTTATTCGTAGGCCCTGCCTGCCTAAACAGGGCCGTGTGCTTATATTAATCAAACCTTGGGACGGACAAGGATTTGATCTTGATGTATTTTGTTTGCCAGGACAATAATACTTAATCGGCTTATGCCTGTTAGCTGTTTGTGAGCCCATACACACTAACGTTTCGCAAGACATTGCAGCTTGCATCTTCAGAGTGAATATAACACTGTCAGTGTCAGTGTCAGTGTTATATTCACTCTGACTCACTATGTAAAATTATAAATTATTTATTATATAATCATTATTATCCAGGCCAGTCGACGCTTTTGACAACACAAATTAATTTATTTCCACACCACATGTGGTAGAGTTACTGGCGCATTTTTAAATGTATGCCTAATCCACAGCGGAATAAAATAGTTAACAATTCTGTTCAGTATCTAAACACAAATTAATTATAAACAAAAAGAGTAACAATATGGGACAGAAGCAAATCAGAATTTAAAATTTTCTGCAAATTAATGGAACTGTTCAAAATGACCACCACCAACATTGCAATTGAACTTTGTACTCGTTGCAGCATGTGTTTAAAGTTGCAACCGCTTGGTTGATAAGATTTGTTAAATCGTCCATATTGTTCACTGATATGAAATATATATCAAATTCTTCAGATAAAAATCAAAGGGCGTTAGATGAGGTGACTTTGGTGGCCAAGCTATAGCACCACCACGACCAATCCACCGATCTGGAAAAATATTTTGAAGCCAATCTCGAACCACGTCTCCACAATGGGCTGAGCACCATCTGGTTGGTGCCACATATTTTGTCTAATTATCAGCGGAACATTTTTCAATAATATTTGAAAATTTTCATTTAGAAAATGTAGGGCATTTTCAGCATTAAGACGATTTGGCAAAATAAAAGGACCAGTTAAATAATTATTTACCATACCTGCCCAACCATTAACACTGTATTGATATTGATGATTTCGAACATGAGTATCACGAAGATTTTCATCTGCCCACACATGATTATTATGAGTATTGTAAACCCTATCCTGCGCAAATGACATCTCATCTGTTCACAAAATAAAATATGGATTTTTCTGATGTTGATGTAATAGCCATTCACAGTAGGTACGTAACTCGTGAATTATAATCCTATGGTAATAGGTGTTACACTTACACTCCCATTCAATACATGTAACACATTTTTCAATATTGTGCTGCCTTACCGTAAATTTATGACCACCACCATAACTTCGTTTTAGACCAACATTTCCGTTTTCTCGTAAGTCGTTGGTCAGTTCGTTCAATAGCTGTCTGCTTTGGATGTCTTCTATGTGGATAGCATTCAGCATATAGCCTTGCCGCTGCATTGCAATTACCACCAATCTCTCCAAGAATCCAAGTAATGTCAATATACTTGGCAAATGTGTATTCCATTAAGGCAAGTGAAACGGAGTTTATAACAAAGAATAGAAAAATGTGTTTGCTAACTGTAAAATTTGAAGCAGCGGTGTCAAATTAAATAGAAATTACTATCAGCCGTTCTTAGATTTGCCTTCATGCCATAATTAAATCTCATGTTTTCAACAAAACCTTAGGATGAAAAATTTGCAATTTAAATAGAAGTAATATTTATTGTTAATATTTTGTTTATTGATGAACAACTACTTTCATCGATAATATCTATTAGTGCAGCTCTATTGTTAAAGATATCCAGCATTCGAATTTCAAACTTCAAGAAGCTCGTGTGAAATAATTATTTTGTGTGCAGTATGCATTGCTGAACAACGCTACGAGGCGTTTTATCCCAACTTATGGGATACGCTGTATACAGAAAATTTAAGTGACCGTAATATGGTTGCAAATATTATCCATTTGCAAATATTAATTCAACATACATATAGCGAAACTATATAGCCTTTCTATAAATACTCACCTGCTAATTTTACCAAGAATGACAACTGCAAGTTGTTGATATAGGAGATGAGTGTCATAACGTATAAACCTATTATTTATTGGTGACGTAATTTATTAACATTGAAGGAAAATTACTTATTTCACAGTTGTGGTCCTAACACTTTTCATCAATACGGCAGTATATACACAAAAATAATATATAACTACTTTCTCTGATCTAGCATATGAAATAAAAACTATGTGGAATCAAGGTGAAATAATTATGGTACGGCTCAAAATATTTGTTATTGGTATAGTACCTATGCCAAGTGAATCTTTTTTTTTTATTTAAAATAATTATTTTCAATATGTATGAAATACTATAAGCAAAAATTATGTATATTAGAGTGTGGCTTGGAATGGTATGATATTTAGGACCCAGTGAACATAACCAAGAGAGGACTGCAGTGGGTGGGTTTGTTAAATAGTAAATCTATACGTATGACACGTCTAGTGGATTAACTCTAATCAGTCTTTGAATCTACCTTCTAGTACAGATTGTAATGCAAACATTCCATTCCATCCCCAACACGTGGCATATCAGAAAATTATTCAGTATCTAAAGGACCAAAATGTTTAAGTGTTTCAAATTATCGAACTTGGAGCATTCCAAACAAGTAAATAATTAAATAAACTATGGAAAACCCTTTACCACCACGATACAAATAAATAATAGTAATAATTACCACTCCAAAGGTTTACAACGTACCCATCATTTATAACATACTGTTGAAGCTCTCCAAACCATAGCAAATACAGCAACCACAAAAAACATCTTAATTTTTAAATAAAGTGGTTCTTGTTGGATATATCTTTCCACAAACTACATTTCCTTTGATTTGTAAGCTGTAGAACTTGAACACTCAGAAGATGTAACCCTTAACATCTCAAAGTTGCGGAATGACCAAAAAATTAAAGCTGCTGATAACAGGTGTTAGAAGATTCAGCCGTTTGAAGTTGGCCATGACTTGATAAACGCAAGGTCCTCTTAACTGGCACAGTGTAAATTAATGACGAAAGTTAGGCAAACCCATAAACTTGTTGTTAAACGGGTTGCCTAACTTAGATGTTTAATTTACAGTAATTCAGTTAAGCGAGAACATTCATTTAAACTATTATGACAAACTCTAAATTGTTTTATTTATGAACACCCGTTGCTAGTATTGGAGTTTTCTTTCTAGATTGCCAGAATGTGTTTTTGCAGAATCTTTTATACGACCTTGGCCGTTGGCTGTAATTTACAATCTAGTAGGACCTCGATGACGTTATGTGTGTTGCATACATTTTAATAAGCATAATGCAATACGAGGATGGTTCGATAGCTACGTGGCCTAACAAAGAAAACGCAAGGTTTTTTCGACAAAAAACATTTTATTTATCAATATAGTCTCCTGCTCGCTCAACACACTTATTTCAACGATATTTCAAATTAGCAATGCCTTCATTGTAAGTCGATGAATCCAAGTTCTCGAAATAGCTATTTACAGCAGCGATTACCTCGGAATTAGACGAAAATCTCTTACCGCCGAGCCATTTTTTCAGGTTTGGAAACAGATGATAATCGCTGGGAGCCAAATCTGGGGAATAGGGCGAATGGGGCACTGATTCAAATCCTAATTCATGAATTTTGCCCATTGCAATCGCAGACTTGTGGGCGGGTGCGTTATCTTGATGGAAAAGCAATTTCTTCTTTACCAAATGAGGCCATTTCTCTTTGATTTTGCCGCTAAGTTGTTGCAACAAATTGGCATAATACTCGCCGTTTATTGTTTTCCCCTTTTCTAAGTAGTCGACCAAGATAATTTCATGAGAATACCAAAATACGGTTGCCATAACCTTTCGTGCTGACAAAACGGTTTTTGCCTTCTTTGGTGGCGGAGAACCTTTGTGTGTCCATTGTTTGGACTGTTCTTTGGTGTCGGGAGTATAATGGTGGACCCAGGTTTCATCGACGGTTATGAAACGGCGCAAAAAATCCTTCGGATTGTGGCGAAAACGTGCCAAAAGGTCGCGAGAAACACTCAAACGATTTAGTTTTTGCTCCGGTGTGAGCAACCGCGGAACCCAACGCGCCGAGTATTTTTTCATTTTCAATTCTTCAGTTAAAATTCTGTGCACACTGTCATTTGAGATACCCACTATGTCTGCTATCTCGCGCACTTTTATTCGACGGTCATCCAATACGATACTGTTGACTTTTTCAATCATATCCGGGGCAGTAGCAGTTTTTGGACGTCCACTACGGGGTTCATCATTTGTGCTCACAAGACCACGCTTAAATTCGGCAAACCAGTCTTTAACCATTGGAAACGAAGGAGCGGATTCCAATAGTGTTGAATCCAGCTCTGCTTTGATTTCGGTTGGTGTTAAGCCTTTCAAATGAAAGTATATACTTTAGCACTGCTTTCAACTCAGTTTTTTCCATTGTTTACAAGATCACACGAGACGTTCACTTTGGTGTACAGTCAAAACAGACTAATTGACAGATTGCCCTGTACTGTGATATTTAATTTAATAAGGGATAGCTCTACAGAATGGTAAAGAAGATTCCTCGGAATTCGCGCCATCTCTGTGTTAGGCCACGAAGTTATCGAACAATCCTCGTAGATGCACAATACGCTTTGGAATTTTAAATTGTGTTCTAGTGCTGTCAAACGATTCCGGGTCTAGAATCGAGAATCGAAATCCGATCCCAGAATCGAGAATCGAAATCCGATTCTAGAATCGAGAGTCGAAATCCGATTCATCAAAACAGCTTAAGCAATTTTGTATTTGTCACGAACGTAAATAAAAAATAAATTAAGAAGTGTCGATTATGCATTTCAGATGCTACTACCAAATATGTAATACATACATTTATATTAGAAGATTCTAAAATCGTAAAATAAATACCGATTATATAGGTTCGAAGACTTTCATAATTCTGAAATTGGAAGACTAGTCTCACTTTTCGTATCAATTTATTTTTCAATTCTAAAGATGTGAATTTGGAAACCATTTTCAATCGTCGAATCGCAAACCATTCTTGTTTCAAGAGAAGACAAACGATTCTTGATTTTAGAATTGGAAAACTATTTAGATTCTAGAACCGAAAACGATTGTTAATTCTAGAATCGAGAATCGATTCTTCACAATTTCCGATTCTTGACAGCACTATAATGTGTTCTGTAAATTCCCAACCCATGTGATTTCTCAGGGGAGCTGAAGTGTTTGTAAACAGTTGTGACGCCTAGTTATATGACGGCGACAACAAAAATGGTTTTATGTACACAAAAGCGAAGTATCAATTTCTAAGCAAGGTCCAGGTATCAAGGACAAGGGTTCGACCAGCTACAGTCGAAGAAGGGTGGTTCGATGTAAGTCTAGGCGCCACCTGAACTTATCACCCAACGCAGGTAAGGTAAAAAGTGGACTCACAAACCTTGAACGTAGGTTTTCTTTTACACCTGGTCTCGTTGTACGCCCATCTGCGCTGACAATCTCTGGACTGGAATTTCTAGCCTGGAAATTATCTCCCACGTAGTTATAATTGCGATCTGGTTCCGGATTCTTTTCCTTCCACACTTCCGGCTGTTGTCTAATTGCCTAGATAAATTCAACTGTCTTAGAAAGGCAACAAGTGGAATAAGAACCTTCTAAGCTTACCATTAGATGTAAAATTGGCATAAGAAAACTCTTCAAGAATGCACTAAATTGGATTTACTCCTTGGGAAAAATCTTACTATCACACTACCGTGTTTAAGTTTCCCCTAATAACTTGAAAATTCACATATTGGAATAACTTCCGAGTCGTAACGAGCTTAATTAAAAATTCAAGTCTGCACTTCTTGAAAGTTGAAAGCGTTCTCCTGTTCCAATTGACTGCGGTCTCAAAACCGAAAATCGAAATGCGTGATCGATGCGCATACCACAATATATGAGGAATCGAATCTCGAAATATTTCGTCTACAATGTTGCAATGGAAACACTCCTAATATACACCACGCGTCAGAAATCACACGTTACACGGTATAAAAGTAAATCTTAGATCGTATACTCTTGTGTTATTATTTAAACGATTTTTTAAAGCTACTGTCTCTGGTATGTACCATAATCAGTGAATGATTTTATATCTTCGTCATTATTAGCAACCTGCAGCATATGTTTTCGTGAATTCCCCTCTCTTTTCCGTGTAATTTTACTAACATTGTTTCTCTGTTCTAGGTTAGATGACGTAAAGAATACCATTAGTAAATTATATGAAGCCCTCCATGTCACAGACTTCCACGTACAAACAGAAAAAGAACTTCAAGCCCAAATTGAACTTTTAATGCAAGAAATTCTGCCCTTAGAAGACGTAAGTAAATTTTCATTTTGTTATGCCGTTCTACGAGTTTGTATTGCATGCGACGACTCTAGAGCCAAATTGTATTCAACATTTAGAATTTCGTTTGTGAAGAAACAATTCCACAACAGCTGATACGCGTGTAGATTTAATTTTTAATATCGTTTTCTCGGCTTTTTCACCGCTTTCGGGGTAAAGCTGTCGCGTCGTCCAATAACTTAATTCGAAGTTCGGCGCCCCCGGCAGGAATTCAGAAGTCGGAATTGAGAATTTTTTCCCAGCCAACGCTATTAAAAAACGTTTTCAACTTTTAGACGCCAAAGTTCCTTTTTACTGTAAATTTGGTTCCCTTATCCTCTAACTTATTAAGCAGTTAGTTGGTTAAAAGTAAATTTGCGGTTTATTGTGAATCCAACGCCAATATTTGAACGTTCGTGTTTATGGTTGTTTTTAGACAAGGGTAAACGTAACGTTTGAAATATCGCCCACGGTTCAGAAAGCTGCTAACAAACTACGTTTTGATGAAGATAAAACTACGGATTTGCATATACATGGAAACCCGATCTAAGTCTTTGCTACAGAATACGTTAAAAAGAAACATTTTAGCAAGTTATAATCGACTATAGTCCTAAAATGAATTTGAATTTGTTTTACGCTGTCTACAAATATTTAAGGATTATTTATGTCTAGAATATAAAATTAATTGCAAACGAAAACCGCCTATGCTTTATTATACCATAATGTAACGTTGGTTGCCTATATTCAAGGGGAATTTTGCCGTATTTAATATTTGAAGTGGTTGTTCATACGTAAATAATATTTTCAGTGAAGGTATTACATTAAAGTCTACATTACTGCACGAAAAAATAAAATTTCAATATTAATCATAATGTTTTTCTGAGTAGTTACAGGTTTACCCTATCGCTTCCTATTATTTGCTAATGTTTTCATCATGATCATATTTCTAACCGTTCCTAACATAACCATGTCTAATTTCAACAGGATTTTATGACTGCTTTGTAATTATAACAAAAAATAGAAATTATTTAATATCTTTATCGTAAAACCACCTCAGTTTCTTTAGGAAGCTTTTTCTATAATGTTTAATAGATCTATTTTGACTGAAGAAGATATTCCTAAATAGTTTATTAATTATTATTAGTATAATATTATTAATATTTAGGTCAACACTAAATAATTTGATAGGGTAATTCTACGTTCTACTGTAAAATGATTGTTAGTAGGAAATGTCATCTTACCTTTGTTGTTGATATTCCTATCTAACCATGAGCTTCCACTTGTTCCTATTGACAACTATTTGCTACTCAGAATAGCTTTACGATGATACAAATATGTTTAAAAACTGCAAACAGTGTTTACAATAATTTTATGTACGAAATAAAGATTTTCTTTAATGTTTTACATTCAGTAACATGATAGTACTTGGACTATATTCATCTATAATTTGTAATTTTAATTTACACAAAAACCAGATGCAGGTATTTCCCTATAACTATTTTGAATGGCTTGTTAGATGTAGGGAGCTGGATGTCTGGCTGACAAATTGATTGTATTGCAAATTATGGAATACATAGAAGTCGCAAGCTTTGTGTACTGATAATTCCGTGGCGGCTGGCGGGTAAAAAAATAGGTGAAGTGCTATTATATATAATAACCATAATAATAACAAATAGAAAAAATATAATTCAATGTCAACTTCCTTAGTTTTTGTAGACCAAGTCTATCGTTCGAGGCTAAACAATTTGTAGGCTTCGGTAAAAATTTCATTGTTCTCATAATAATTTTCTAGTAATTCTTGGGTTTGTAGATTGCGGTAACTTTCATCGGCATAAAGAAGATTTAATTCGTTTTTAAGACGCTGACTTTTTGTAACTATTTTGCCATAAAATTGACCTAAATTTTCAAATGCTTTAGACGGAAAATACGAATCATATTGTTCAAATTTCGCAGTATCAGCCAAAGACATGAATTGTAACTTATCGTAGTCTTGTTCTGACTTCCATTACCATTACAATGTGATCCAGTACTTCATAAAACAAAATAATTGTATATTTTCTTCTAATGTCATTATTTGTGGCTAGCGTATTCCCGCTTAGGGCGCTTAGAAATATCAATTTGTGTTAATTCTATTTCCTTAGTCTTTTCGAAAAGTGTATCAAAGAAATCGTCATTCCTTTTCCTCTTTAATAGTTCAATAGTTTTATTTATTTTATAACACAAAAATTACTATCCAATGATTTCTTTGGAAAACGTCAAATAATATGTAAGTGAGAGAGAAAATATCATTAAATACTACAGCTAAAAATGTGAATTCAAAATTGTTGAAATCGTTTAAAAACCGACGGGCAAGCCCGCATATGAAGTTCAGTGGCTGTTTGCGACTGAACTCTTCACTTGCGCGATTCACTGTGAACGAATTGTAGATATTGACGTAAGCGATACCATGGCAACGGAGGTATAAGTGCAGAGTTAAAATACGTTTGCGGCTGACTCTTCACTACAATTGCGCGAGTGTTGCTTTTTTATGGTCACTGTGTTCACGCTCTACGGACTGCATTTAACATTTAAAAAACCAGAAAAAATGTAACGTGTTTGTTTTCACTAAGCTTATTGTATCTACGAGTATGTATGCCATAAATAAACGACTCCTAATAGTTGTAATGCCGATAAATAATTTGTTACGAAATTTAAATAAATATTCGCAATTGAATGAAAATTTTAGGTGAAGAGGCACTTCACCTACTTTACTTGGCGAGCCGCCACTGAGTCTTATATACATATCTATCTAAAAAAAGTTAAAGAAACACGATGGCTGGTTGACAAGTGTGTTAAAAATAATATTCAATAATTAATGTTTTGTTTATAATCCTATATTTTATGATTTTTAGTTTATAAAATGCTGTATATTTATGCAGATAGATTTTATGGAAGTAGTTACTACCCGGATAAACTAAATTGATCGAATAAAATTTGATGCCGTTAATATACCGGGTGACCACGAGATGAGGTAACAGTATGTAACTATTTTGTTTTTATACCTATTATTTTGAAATTTTAAAACTTCAATTTTCATATTCTGGCATATCAAAATTAATTTTAGACGTTACTATAAATAAAATAGAAATAGTTACAGTTAGAGAAAGATTAAGAACTTGTAACATTGATATTAAAATGTTATCTACCTGTATTAGTTGACAAGTCAGACGTTTACAACTTGTCTGCAGGACTGTAGCATACCACACAATACAACCAAGGGGCTTGTAATTTAATAAATAATCAGATATGTTATTTATATTAAATTGAAACAAAGAAAATAACAATTTAAATAGTGTAATAAAACAGGTAGGGGTATTTAAGAAAACAAATTATGGTCTTTCAACATTCAAAGTTCATGTTTTTAGGTTTTTTAATTATCTTCTTGCCACCATGAAATTTTTAAACAAATTAATAAGAAAGAACTCTTGATTACTCTTTTGTTTTCAATGCTAACTAAAAAAAATTAAATATCATTAATGGTCATTTAATTTTATTACTAAACAATTTAATGTTTCGGCCACCTTAAACTGAAATATTGTGTAAGATATCAATGTATTGTACAATGGGGGACAAAAAATGGAAACACCAATTTTTTCCTTTGTAAATAAGTACCCATGTCATCGAATCATTGTTGGCACTTAGTTGTTTTATTGTCATTTTAGTTGTCAATGTCACAATAAATTTATATTAAAAATGCCCAAACATTTAAGTGATATCAAAAAAGTAAGAGCAATATTAAAACTAGAATAAGGTTGGTCATTAAGACGCGTTGCTGCTGATGTAAATGTTAGTTAGGTAGCAGTCCAAAATTAAAAAAAGATGGTATCAGCAACACGATTTTGTACGTCGTTTTGGATCTGGACGTCCAAAAGTATCTAGTGAAGAAGACGATCCTGCGTAAATTATATTACTCAAGTGCCCTTTTCCCCCGCAGTGGTAGCGCGAGAGGAAACAGATTTTCCAGGTTCGACTAGAACTGTACGTAGACGGGCAAGACAAGCTGGTTTAATTAACAAAGCAGCAATTTTTAACTGAAGAGCATAAAGAAATTAGAGTAGGATTTGCACTCCAATATTTAAATATATGTGATGACTTCTGGAGTACAATTGTTTCTTCGGATGAAAACGTTTTCCAATCTTGCAATAATGGTAGAATACGGGTGTATAGACCTAGAAATCAACATTTTGAGGAAAGATATGTTTATAGTTTAAATAACAGTGGTCGGTTTTCAGTTAACGTATGAGCTTGGACAAGCGCAGAAGGTCGAGGGACTTACTTCAATATAGAAAGTCGTCTAACAGGAAAGACTTACCGAAATATTTTGAATGCCATTATGTTATCAAGCGTTTTTTAAAGATTTCCAGAAAACAATTTCATTTTTCAACAGGATAATTGCCCTGTTCACACGTTCAGAATTGTTAAAGAATGGGTTCAAGAGACCGGGGTAAATTTATTGGAATGACTTTCAGAAAGTCCCGATTTGAATCGGATTGAAAACATATGGGCCTTTCTTTTAAACGGAATCATTTTCGGCAGACTAGAGCTAGAAATAGATGAGAATTATGGGAGGGGATACAGGAAGAGTGGCATCCTCTTGATGAAAATTATGTTAGGCGTTTGGTTCAATCAATGAATAGAAGATTGTTTATGATGTTAGAAAAAAATGGAGCTGCTATAAAATATTAATGATCTAATTAAATTTATATTTTATGTTGAGTTTATAGTTCTGTTGAATATATTTTACATTTAATTTTAACGTTTCCACTATTTTAATAAAACTGTTTAAATAATTAAAATGAAATTAATTTGACAATGTTGACCTTTATTATGAGACATCTGTGAATTTCTGACTTTTTACTTTCCCATACCTTATAGGTATAGGGTAATTACTTTCCCATACCTTATAGGTATAGGGTAAGTATTGAAATCATGAAAATTTTCGAAATCGAGATTTTACCGGATATATCCGTTTTGGGTCTCTAGGAACCCAAAAAAGTGGTTTTTAAAAAATGTCTGTCTGTGGGTGGGTACGT